>ML686154.1:91455-147193 GCA_007922175.1 Pelusios castaneus
CCTTGGCTGGGCCCACCCTGGGGCAGCTTCCTGTCACGTGACTGGAAACCGGCCTTGGCTGGGCCCACTCTGGGGCAGCTTCCTGTCACATGACTGGAAACCGGCATTGGCTGGGCCCACCCTGGGGCAGCTTCCTGTCACATGACTGGAAACTGGCCTTGGCTGGGCCCATCCTGGGGCAGCTTCCTGTCACATGACTGGAAGCTGGCCTTGGCTGGGCCCACCCTGCACTTGCAGGAGCCTGGCCAGATAACAGGGTTTGGCTAAAACCCTGAATAGGAGTACAGTTCTTGAAAATCCAGTCAGAGTGGTGTTGATGGACTTTTTTGACCCCATTGCATCTGATCTAACTTAACACTAGTCAGCTTGATTTACTTGAACCATGCTGAACTCACCCTAGGAAAATAGACATCTACTCTACAGACATCAGACACTTCACAATCATGGCCTTTCAAGATCAGGCACACCCACTCCCAGTGCTTGGGCAAGTATTTGATGCCAAAACGATAAAGATGTTTCCCACCACTGATCTAAGTTCCTGAGCTAATGGAGGTCTCACCATTAGTATGTGTTCCTTTAATATTTTTAAGAGCATAAGAATAGCCATACTGGGTCAGAACAAGGGTCTATCTTGCCCAGTATCCCGTCTTCTGACAGTGGCCAATACCAGGTGCTTTAGAAGGAATGAAGAGAAGAGGTCATCAAGTGATCCATCCCACTGCCCATTCCCAACCTCTGGCAAACAATAATCTCTGCCTATCCTGGCTAATAGCCATAGATGCCTATCCTCCATGAACCAATCAAGGGTTCTTTTCTAGGCTTGGTTTTCACAATACCCTGTGGCAAGGAGTTCCACAGATTGATTATGTGTTGTGTAAAGAAATACTTCCATTTAAACTTGCTGCTTCTTAATTGCAATTGGTGACCCCTAGTTTTTGTGGTATGAGGCAGAATAAATAACACTTCCATATTTACTTTCTCCATACCAGTCATGATTTTATAGACTGCTATCATCAGCCCATTAGTCGCCTCTTTTCTAAGATGAAAAGTCCCAGTCTTATTAAGCTCTCCTCATATGGGAGCTTTTCCATACTTTTAATCATTTTAGATGCCCCTTTTTGTACCTTTTCCAATTCCAATAGATCTTTTTTGTGAGGGGTGACTAGATCTGCACACAGTATTCCACATGTGGGTGTACCATGGATTTATAAAGAGGCAAACAAGATATTTGCCATTTTATCATCTAACCCTTTCCTAATGATTCACAATGTTTTGTTAGTGTTTTTGACTGCCACTGCACACTGAGTGGATGTTTTCAGAGAGCTATCCACAATGATTGTAAGATCACTTTCTTTCTTGCACTGAGCAGGGCTGCCGTCTTTGCCCAACACTATACATACACAGCATCAAATACCTGGCCATCAGTATCCCAAAGCCAACTGAGAGAACTGAAATAAAGAAAAGAGTAGTTGGAGCCAGGGCTGTGCATATATGTGCTGCTCAAAGTGAGCTCTCTTAAGGCTAGCTATGAAAGAAGAGTGCTTCCTACCTAGCCTAGCAAGTGTCTGAGAAAATTTTGTGGCTAGAAGCAGAACCACTTCTAAGCAGAAGTCCGTCTTTCACCTGCTGTTCTTCAGCAGCTGGGTTTTTGTTTTTTTAAAAATATTTTCAACGGCCTCAAAAGGGGAGTATTTAACTGAACTTTGCGAAAGGTGAGAAGCAAAGTCACACACTTACTCCACAAAAAACTATTCAAACAGCATCACAATTGCTCCCTCCACCTGCCGGTGGGAAGAAACTAGCGTGGGCCTTGATCGTAAGTGTAAGGTACTCACGTATCACGGGGATGATGAGCACACAGAACACACCCGGAAATTATAGTTAAAACCACAACCTATGTGGGTGGAACCTAATTCCTTTGTTATTTTGTGGGCTGACGTCCCTCAGAAGGCTATTTCATGATGCTTTTCCCCTCTGAATTCCCACTGACGGAGCAAAGAGCCAAGTTCACCCCAGTGCAGAGCGCCAGCCGCACAAGGCTGCTGTGCCATTTAAATCCTATTTTGAGGGTGTAAGTGGTGGCTCAGCCTAGTTCTTCCCTAGTGCCCCGGAATGAATTTCATTCTGTTGTGTTTATTCAGCAGGAACTCTGAGGAGGTCTTGTAGGGGGTTCATGCCACCGCAGCCCATGTATTCTGATTTGGCCTAACTTTGCAAGCCTTTTGATGCCAAGTCCTTTGTGCCTCCTTTTCCATTCCGAATGGGGTCATTGTAGTCAAGCCATTTCTCCTCATTGTGGAAACAAAGAGAAAACCCTCCCAAACAGCTCTTGATGTTGTCTGACACACACTTTTATTACAGTGCAACCCCCCTGGATTCTGCCCTATGACTAGAAGATTAAATAAGAATTACCTCTGCTAACACCATATCCTGGCAGGTTGGATGAGGAAAAATGCATGCATATTGTGGCTGTGTTCTCCTTATTTTAATGTATCATCACAGGGATATATCTTTGTGTAAATGACAGCAGTTTACAGCCTCATATGTTTTCATTACTGTTTTGCCCATATGAGGATCTGCTCCTGAACCAATGAAATCAGGGGGAACACTGCCATTGACCTGAATGGGTGTAGAATCAGGTCATGTAAGTTAGCACCTTCATATCTGTGTGTCGCTATGATCATTTCATATACCTGAAAGATCTCATTGCCAAGTGAACATCTGCATGTATTTGTATCTTACACATTTGCAGTTTATCAGTTAAAATGACCTACATGTTGGCTGTGCAGTTGGGTGCGTATGAGAGAATGGCCTTGCTGGATAAAGAAAGACCAAAGAACAAAATAGAAAATCAGCACAAATGCACAAGATACACACCGGCTGAGTAACAGTCAGGGAAATGACTCTGAGAGTGCATCCAGGACCCCAAAATGAGGCGGTTGGATAGTGTGTTCTAATTCATCTTATATATCAGTTTGAATTTTTCCAGTATAAATATAAAGAAATTGATTCTTGCTACACAAACCTGACCACGGTGGCAAAGGCCTGTGAATGGTTTAGCAGCCATGTTACATTGTGTGTCAGGTATTAAAAGAAATGCAAAAACAATAATACATCACAGCCAGAATGCTCTGGAGCACAATTTGAAGATACGTTTGAACTGGTTTACGTTAAAGTTAGAGGGCATGAAGATGGGTTGGTTTTGAAATCAAGGTGGTGGTGGTTTTTAAAAATATACTGTAGTAGTAGTTTATGATATATATTCTTTAATGTATCTCTGCAGGGCAAAGATTTCCCCATTCTTACAACAGGTCAGCTATAAAGGGCCAGACTCTTGGCTAGTGTAAATCAGCTACACAATATACACTAACTCAGGATCTTGGGCCTGCTGGGCCCCACAGGAACACATATACAAATCCCAAAAGAAACATGGAGTGATTATGTGCTAACTCAAAGGCTATGTCTACACTAGAAAAGTTAAGTCGACTTAACAAAGTGGACTAAGTCGACTTAGTCCACTTTGTTAAATCAACTTAACCACCTTTAAGTTGACTTAATAAAGTCGACTTAAGAGTTCTTAATTCAAATTAATAAAGTCAACTTTAGGGTTACTCTACATCCACACTGTCCTGAAGTCAACTTAAAGAGTCGACTTAAGGCTTAAATCGATTTAATGGGTGGTTCTTATTAAGTTGACTTAAGCTTTCCTTAAGTCATCTTAAGGAATTTCCCTGGTATAGACAGGGAGTAATTTAGGTCGACTTAAGTCGACCTAAATTGCTAGTGTAGACATACCCAAAGATATGACGCAAGGGAGAGGCAGAACAGGTAACTGGGTAAATTGTGATTATGGAATGGAAAACACATGGTTAAACAGCCTTAAGTTTTAAGATTACTTAGAGGCAGCACATTTCCATAAACTCATTCTCATGGTGAAAATGGGAATGTGATTAGGAGGCGTAATGCTCTCTGGAATTTACTATTTACTGGTACACTGTGCTATTTCTCTTCTTGATCCATCACTGCTGCTGTGGTTCAATTGACAGCGGAATATGAACAAGTGCAGGTGGTGTGATGTGATGGTACTTGGCGAAAACATTAAAAATGAGGGAACGTGTTCTACAACTACAATTGTAGACAAAAAGAGAGAGAAGAAATAAAAGAAAGGAACCAAAGGGATGGACTACTTCTGAAAACAAGCGGCGCCATCACTGTGTTCTTAAAGCAAGCACAGGCATTTCCAGACAAGCAAGACAAAGGAGAGTAATGGACTGACAGCAGAAAAGAGAGAGAGTGAGGTGGAAAACAGAGGGTCAGGTCTGTAGGGTCAGTGGTATTTTACTGCTGGCTAGGAACTGGTATGTTCCAGTGTTGTAAATATCACACTGCTTCATGATGGATGAAAGAGCAATGTGTCTGGAGGCAAATACTAGGAGGGTAGTGGTCTTTATGGAAGTGTTATTATAAAAGCTATTTACAGTGATTTGTAACAGACAGTAAGACATTTAATATATCCATTAATTTGTTTCAACACAGGAAGGATTTGTAAAATTTAAATCAGCACACACTTGCTTTCCAGTGTAAGAGATTAAAATGAAAAACTGATATTTATTTGCTACAGTGATGGCTTTCATTCCCTTTTAGAAGGTAGGTTTTCTGGGGGGTGGAAATTAGACTTTGATGATGTAAAAAGCAGGGATTTCTGCTGCAAACAGTATATCATTAGCTATTAGGGTTGAGTCTATAGAAGAAATTGGTCACCTGAGCAATCATTTATGGCCTGAAGCATGCACCGGAAATGAGAAAAAGCAAATGCGAGGTTGCCATGAAGCCAAATGCTATAGGCCCTTGCAATTTCCATTCTGATGCACAGACTAATTTACAGGAAGGTGTCTGAGCAAAACAGCTTGGAATTTTGGGAGGTAAAAGCCGGGAATGTTGGCATAATTAGATTTAATCCAACTGGAGAAAGGAGGGTAGCAAGGGACTGCGAAGTGTAACTGAGGTAATCAAACTCGGCTGAAGAACACTCAGAATTACTGGCAACTTGCCCAAAGACGGAGGCCTACAATTCCTGTGCATAAAATAGAAGAGACACCAGCTACTGCCTTCTCTAATGAAGGGATGTGACACTAACTACAAATACCAGCATGTGATATGTCATCTTGGGCTGAATGACTCTCGCCTCAGCTCATGGTGGAGTGCTTGCTCTTGGGTGTGGCTTATAGGTTGTGATGGTTGTACGTCTGTATTAAGTCTGAGGATAGTGGGCTGTCTTTGGTTCATTGTTGCTGTCTCTGACATGGAATATGTTGAACAATTTTGGGTCAGAGTTACCTTGTGCTCCCTTGTTTGTTGTATGAATTTGTTGGCTTCTGTCTGAGGCATAGATCATGATCCCCTCAGGACAGGGACCACCTTCTCTGCTGCATTTGTACAGCACCTAGCACAATTAGGCCCTCGTCTATGATTGGGGCTCATCAGTGCTGCTAATACTCACTAATCTATCAGTGAAGGCTGGACTGGCCAATGAGCACCCATGGGTTTTAGAACTTAGCTACACCTGCCATTCATAGTCTTAGCTGTTGGATGCATGGGAAGCAGTCCCAAAGAACAAGAGGACTTCTGTCAGTCTGCAACTCTTTCTCCATCTCCACAGCAGGCCCCTCCCAAGTCCAATGGCCCATTGATCCTCTCAACAGCTAGCAAGTGGCTCAGCTCCTTCCCAAGGAGAGCTGGCAACACGACAGCTGCTTAGAAGCATGGCAGATCTCAAGCCGCTCCTGCCTGCTCAGCTATCCTCTCTGCTGGGGCTTCCCCACCCCAAAAGGCCAGGTGATGTCCCCAGTCATTGATCACTAGGTCTAGGCTTCCTGGCTGTAATCATTAGTATGGTCTGGCAAATTTTCCAACAGTACTTGTGCTTACCAGATGAGCCCATTCTTATGATAGCATGTCGCATAGCCATAGTTTGTGAAGAATGCTCGAATCCCTGAGTATGTTTGATCATCTAAGATGATGTATATAAACTGTGCTTTCTTGACATACAGGATCAGGATGGCAATGTTACCCGATGGGTAACTGGAAGATAGTTAAGGAAAAAGCAGCCTCTTTTAAAATCTGCTTAACCCCACCCTCCCACCCCTCCAAACTGAACACACACACACACTGCAATCAGGCAGATTTTGGTGGAACACCATACTCTGTGGAATCAAAGGGCCAGATTTTTGGCTGTTTTAAATCACCGTAGCTCTGCTGCAGTTACTGAAGCTACACTACTTTACACCAGCTATGAATGTGGCTCAACATGTTGACACAGTGTATCTGTGAGTACAGGAGGAAACTCAGAGCCAAAAAGCCCTCAGTCAGATCATTCTGAAATCTGACCTGCTATTTAAAGGAATATGACTTTGCTGGATACCAAACTTGACCTGTCCCATCTGGAAAAAGAAGATAGAATTTCTGCCCATCAGGATAATATCTTCTTACAGGTCCAAGAGCATGGCAATTCTGTAGAAATAAAATAATTAGGTCAAGAATGAAAGAGGGGCTGAAGGGGAGGAATGCCAGGCCTAACAACCATTGGGAATTTTTTGTTTTTGTCTATGCAACACGTGCATTCCAACTAAAAATTCATAACTGTGTGACAGAAAGGCTTAGATTCCAAATATGATATTCATGAACAATTTTGCCTCCAATATTTGCTCATCTCCATCTGGGACCGAAGGATTTGGTCCAATACTATAAATAATGGCTTAGATGCTGTCTCTTCCATTTTACCCTTGAAGTTTGTTTTGTTTTGTTTTTAATTAAAAATGTCTACTACCTGACACAGGAGACAACACCCTCCCATTTTATATTTTACACGTCTCACGTACAAAGCTTGGCTCTCTTTAATTTATATTAGTAGCCTTTGCCGAATGATAGAATTTGTCCAGAGGCTTTCTTTCCATCAGACACACAAGCAATTTACCCTGCAGTGGACTGACAGATGACTGCAGAGAACATATAAACATTTCTTTACTTAGGGGTTAGCTCCAAGCACTGCATGACATTGCGCTCAATGCTGCCTCATAGGAATGACTGGCAGAGCTGTTTACTTCTCCTCGAAGTATGCAGAACAGCTTGCTTTGTCCCTGGGAATGGGGGCGGGAGTCTTTACTCCTGCATTTTACCATTATTAAAGCACCAGATAAATCAGAAATGCAGAACGAGTCCTTCCCCATCGCTTCTCTATCAAGAAGATTACAGCTCTATCTTCGTAGCTTAAAGGCATTGGCCTGTCTCCTGCGTGAAGTGACTGATTCTGGCCATAACAATAGCCCTAATTTATAATTTGAGGATGTATGTTTTGGCTCGGCAAACTAGCTAAAAATTATTTCCTGGTTGTGACAGGATGTCGGGAGGGGGAGGAATAAATAAATGTTGCTCTCACTGCCATTTTTCAAAGGCTTTTTCTGAAGCTAAAAAGCAGACAATTCTAGATAGGAGGCTTTATCATCCACATAGCTGGGGGGGTGGGGTGGGGTTTGGTTGGTAGGGAGCAGAGCAGAGAGAGTAGTAGTATAACGGATTTCTAGAGCTAAAATTTACATCACCGCTTGTGATGTAAATCAAGGTAATTTTCTTGTAAATTTATGGGCACTCTAACATTTTCTGCTTTGAAAACAGGAGGGATTTCAACATAAGAACCCAGCCCTTGTTCACAATGCCAGCTTGGTGCCGCTTGTTCCCATTGGGAGTTGAGGGTGATCGGCACCACACAAGAAAGCCCAGCACCTTGCACCCACGGGCCCATGAAAAAGTATCTTGCTTTTCTGGGTGTTAGCACTGGAGTCAATAGGATTGAGCCCCCTCATACAATAAGGGGCTATTCAACAGGAAGGAGCAAGGCCTAGATTATTTGGGCCCGCCAGTCACTGGGAGTTACACAAGCTACACCGAGTAGCTTACATAACTCCTGTCAACTTCATAACGTCCTTTAGTGCGCCACCTTAACTGGGCTGTACTGACGGGAAATGCATGCCCTTCCTAGCAGCGCTACACCACTTTGAGGGGGTGGTTTTATTACGTTGCACTCTGGATTGATTGAGCGTGGCTGAACTCGCTTCTCAGTCGATGAGGAAAAATCAATCTGGCAGCAGCAAATTTGCCATCATCAGTGTAGATATACCATTGGTGTAGTTCAGTGATATGGTTCCGAAGAAATGCTTGCAGGGTGTGCGCTGGGACATAGGCAGTCTTAGCTGGGGAGCAGTGCGGGCAACTGCCCCAGGCCCCACTGTGCTGGGGATCCCAGTCCCCACACCACTGCCATTTTAAATTTCCTGCCTGCTGGCGCATGTTCTACATGTGCGCCAATCAGGGCAGGAGCCAGAGCAGCAGGTAGGTAGTTGGGGGGGGGCAGGTAGGGAGGGCCGTTGGGGGCCAGGGATCTAGTGGGTGTTTGGCTGGGGTTCAGCAGGGGGAAGGAGGAGGGAGGAGCCTGCCAAGGAGTTTCCCGGTGGGCAGGGAACTGGAACCACTTGAGAGATATGGGGGCTGGTGGGGCCTTGGGGGGGGCACACATCAAGGATGGGGGCCCCCCATGTGGTGTGGGAGGGCTCCGTCCTTGACTTTTGCCCTGGGCCCCGGAATAGCTAAGACCGCCCTGCGTGAGGAGCAGAAGTGTGGAATCACAAGGGTAAAGCCAACATGTCATATTGCTTCCTTCCCGATTATAACCTGGTTTCCAGTCCAATATAAATCACTACCTTCGGTAACACATATGTCTAAGGTTATAGACTCATAGATTCATAGACTTCAAGGTCAGAAGGGACCAGTACGATCATCTAGTCTGACCTCCTGCATAATGCAGGCCTCAAAACCTCACCCACCCACTCCAGCAATAGGCCACCAACCTATGGCTGAGTTATTTACCTCCTTAAAACATGATTTAAGGACTTTAAGATACAGAGAATTCACTGGTAGGTGAACCATGCCCTGTGCAACAGAGGAAGGCAAAAAACCCCCAGAGCCCAGGCCAATCAGCCCTGGGGGAAAATTCCTTCCTGACCCCAAATATGGCGATCAGTTAAACCCTGAGCACATGGGCAAGTCTCAGTAGCCAGTTACCCAAGAAACAATTCTCTGTAATAACTCAGAACCCACGCCATGTACCCTCCCTTCTTAGGCCACCTGTATATCTACCATCCGTAGCCAAAGATCAGACAATTTCCAAAATAGGCTATCTAATCATACCATCCCCTCCATACATTTATCAAGCTCAATTTTGAAAGCAGTTATGGTTTTTGCCCCCACAGATCCTCTTGGTTGCCAGGTGTGATTGGATGTAATTCTCCAGGGAGGTTTCATCACAAAACAATCTTTAATAATAGATTAATCTTTAATTTCTGGAGACTCCAGGACAATCCTGGGTGACTGGTAACCCTAATGTCTATAGTAGTTACTAGTTACTCAGCTGTTATAAAAGAAGTTGCACACTTCCAGCACTTTGCATCCCAGTCCAGAGGCACAGACTGGTGTAAATGAACTCGCTTCTTATGAAGCACTGCACTCAAATTCAGATCCAAATTTACCTCTGTCCAGACAAGTCTGCTGTTAGCTCTCTGTTTACATTACTGACACCAGCAATATGAAATAGTGGAGAAGCCGACTACAAGAATCCGAAAAGATGCTGAAGGGTGGATCTTGAATGTCTTTTGCTCCCTTCTTCACTGTTTGGTGTTTCTGGTTTTGTTCTAGGTCTATGTCACAAATTTGATCCTTGCCAGATTAAGAACTATGTTACCCGTGTCTAGCTGAGTAAAATAGACTGGTCTCTTCTTTTCCTTACCAGGAGATGGTGAAAAATAAAAAGCCCTTTCTAACTCTGAAAAATCAGCTAGTGTGCATGTGAAATCTTTTACTTCTTGATTTTTTTTAAATTTTATTTTAAGAATTCAGAAGGGTAATCAAAAGTATGAGTGCACTGGTCTGAACCAGCCATATTGCCTTAGAGAAGCTATTGTGCCTGCTTCGATCTATCTCCTGCCCACCGCTCTGCCAGAGCTTCACATTACTAATATACAACACCTGTACTATTCCATGGCTGGATCTCTAGGAAGAGACGCAGCTATTGGAGTCAAATTTGGAATAGTGTCATGAGTAGGACAGGAGATGAGAATAAATCAGTACTCCCATGCTCACTGATGAACCATGCTAGGATTTGCAGTTGGCTCTGTAAACCTTTTGAGCTATACAAAGCTCTTCCTTCAGCTCTAGGTGTAGAAGCGCTCTGTGTAGAGCTCAGAAAAAGCCCTCCGGAATTTGTCTCATTCACCAACAGAAACTGGACAGCAGAAGATATTACCTCACCCACTTTGCCTTTTGGGCAAGTCACATAAGTTTGCTGTGACTCAGTTCTTCCTCCATTAAAATGGGGATAATAATTCCTTTCTCTCAATGGTTGTCTGTCTACTTTGATTGTAAAGTTTTGAGGGCAGAAACCCTCCCTTATGGGTTTGTACAGTATCTCTGTACAGTATAATGGAGGCCTGATTTCTGTTAGGACTGTTAAGGGCTAGTACAACACAAATTATTATTATTATTAACATTAATAATAATAAGTAATACATAATTAATAAATAAACTATCTCTGGGCAGTTCATTGAACAGACTGCATCCTCCAGACTCTTTCT
Source organism: Pelusios castaneus (assembly GCA_007922175.1). Lineage (NCBI taxonomy): Eukaryota > Metazoa > Chordata > Testudines > Pelomedusidae > Pelusios > Pelusios castaneus. The sequence continues at coordinate 102,135 of ML686154.1, forward strand.
TCTGGGGTTGTGGTTTCACTGGTAGGATGCATCTGATGAAGTGGGTTATAGTCCACGAAAGCTTATGCCGAAGAAAATCTGTTAGTCTATAAGGTGCCACAGGACTCTCGTTGTTTTTTACTGGTAGGATGGTTCTGTATGCCAGTTACAGGGCTCCACCAGGATACAGATACTTGGAGTGCACTCATCTTCTGTGCCTCGCCCTGGGACAAGCCCTTAAATAGATATGTAAAGTGGAGTATACAGTTATCAAAGGTTGGCGATGAGAGGGCTGAACACAGCAGTGCCAGCTTACAGACAGGGTGTTCTCTTTAAAGAAGACATTCAGCATATTCTTCAAGTGAAGGTTTTCATGTTGCTGTCCCACTTTTCTACATCCCATTGACAGTTTTTGTCACAGTCATTGCTGCCCTCACTAACAGCGCCACCAAGAGATGATGTTGAATTGACAAAATCTTTGGGAGTGTTCAGAGTACTCACCTATCCAGTGTGATAGGTAGTAGCCTCAAAAGACACTACAGCCATCAGGTTATCACGCACCTTTAAGTGCTCTGCTCTGAACTCTGCATCCAGGTGTTCAGGCATTTGAGGCAGCTCTGGACCAACCGCTGTGGCCTCTTCTTGGGATCCCGAGAATTTAAATGAAATTTTGGTCACTGAAACGATTTGAAAATGAAGGGTGTTTAGGAAATTCAGTGTAGCTCTGCCTCTCAAAGCTAGGAGTTAGCTCTGCTTTCCTTTGTATCACAGAACATTGGTGACAGCTCCTTGCTTTGTTTAAGGATAAACCAATTGCAAGGGAAAATGTAGCCTAAACAGCAGGGAAAACTTGACAATGAACTCAGTGGGTATGTCTACACTGCATCTGAGGGTGAAGTTTCCAAACCAGGTCTGCAGACTTGTGTAGGGAGCTAGTGACATACTGAGGGTGTCTAGTCCAAGCCCCTCACACACACTCCCAGCCCCACCCCCCCAGCTGGCCTGGGGAGGGGGGTATGTACCTGTGGTTCCTGTGGAGGGGGCACGAGGTTGCAGCAGTCTCATAGCCCGGCCCGAGCTGGGACAGGGCAGCCTCGACCTCTCCCCCACTGTCTGCAGACTGGAGAAGGGCTCAGTTGGCCTTTCACTACGTGTTGGGGGGGGGGGGGGCAGGACCCCTTGTGTCTCACATTCCCCCCCCCCAAAGGCTGGCCTGACCCACCCACCCCAGCACTTATCCTTCACTGCCCCAACCTGACTCCAGCTGGGACAGGGAAGACTCACCCCCCACACACCTGAGGAGGTGTGGGAACATCACGACGCATGGGGTGTGTTAAGCGGCACCTCTTAACACCTACTGCATCCTCTGCCCCCATGAAGGACCAGCCCAGACCGGCCAGGTGCCCCCTCAGCATTTATCCGCCACCACTCCAGCTTGGTGCCAACTCTGAGGGGGGACAGCCTCCCTCCCCAGCTTGGGAGGGGACTTCAGGCTAGTTCTTCACAGTATGGGAGGGGGGGCAGGAGGCTCAGAGCCTCCCACATCCCTCTTCCTTTGCCTTGTGAAGGGCCAGCCTTGTGTCTCCTCCCACAGCCCGGGCCTGGGGCCCTGGTCCCCACTGGCTCCCTGTTGGTACACCACTGAGGAGAACTCAGTCTAGTGCATTAAAAATAGCTCTGTAGACATTGCACCTCAGGCTTTCAAGCTGGGGGTGGAGGTAGGGGGACATTGAAAGACTGAGTGCCAGCCTGAGCTGCGATGTCAGTATAAGCAAATTTTAACATGCAACTATGGGTGTGTCTACACTTACAAGTTAGGTCGACTTAAGGAGGCTTAAGTTGACCCAAACTACTCCACGTCCACACTGGGCTTTCCTTAAATTGACTTAAGCATTTCCTTAAGTCAACTTAATAACACCTCGTTTTAGGTCAACTTAAACCAGTGTGGATGGGGATTAGCTCCTAAATCGACTTTATTAAGTCGTCTTAAAAGTGTTAAGTTGGCTTAATAAGGTCGAAAAGGGGCTATGTCTACATTATAAAAGTTAAGTTGCCTTTTGTTAAGTCAACATGATAAGGTCAACTTTAAGTCGACTTAAAGTCGACCTTATTAAGTCAACATAATAAAGTTGACTTAACTTTTCTAGTGTAGACATAGCTTCGGAGCCCTGCTAACACAAGTCTATGGACTCACTCCCAGGTGCAGTGAGACAAACCCCATGAGACTGGGGGAGAGTTTCCTTGGGTGGGGGGTGCTGTTGTAAGCCCCATTGCTTAGGGTAGTTAAACTAGATGGACAATATGCTATAAAATGTTCTAAAGGGTACAATCCTGCACTGACCAGAGGAGGGATTAGATGTGACCTAATACGTCTCTTCCATCCCTGGCTGATATGATTCTAAATGAAGCACAATGAATGAAACAATATCATGGAAACAGTACTTACCGGCACCATACTTGAGATACCGCTCATATAACTCGCTGTATTTATCAAAACTTCCCTCGCGCAAGCTAAAGACAATGAAAGTTACATTTTAAAATGCTATATTTGTTTTCGACTAATGACAAGCTAAACAAATTTTAGAACATCATGTGACATTAGGTCATGAACCTGAACATTTATATATGGAAATAAATGCCCCCTCTGAACATGTCAAAACTGTTGTCTACTCAACAGGCCTTCTCTGAGGGGCAACACCCCCACCACCCTGCTACCCACTCCAGGCTTCAAAAGAAGAGGCTTTCTTGATTGTCCATGTACATTACCACATGGGAAAGTGAGGAGAGCTTGGAATTCTACATGCAAAGCTCCCTCAGTTAAACTCTGTAGCTTATCGGTCAAGACGCTTAGTGAAGAGGGAGTCCTGATTTCTGCAAAGAGTTCTGGATGATGGTAGAGTGTAAAGGAATCACCTGAAGTTTTTCTCCCAAATAGTGGGAGAATATGACCATGCCCAGTTATTTACAATAGGTCACTCCAGCACAGGCCGTGGTTCCTTACTTCTTGCAAAGAAGCCCTGTCCTTTGTGGGCCTTCTTATAGTCTCCAGACAGGAGCTCAGAAGGAAAATTAAATGCCATAACACTCAGGAATACCCCTTTCAGGGGCCCCTCACGGGATAAGATGTAGTCCACAGTGCAGCCAACAAAACAGCACTTTTTGAGAAATCTCTCTGGCTGGGCTGCTGAGTCAGGCTTACTTTGTCTGGCTTACCCTAGGAGTTCATTGCATTCCCTGTAGTGTTGGCATGAAGATCTCCCTTCTATGGCTTCAGGAGTGTCTCCAGCAGCCTCCTACTGAGTGCACTCCTGCTCCTCCTCTTCCCAGCTGACTGAAATTTCCTCCTTTATAAATACTTTCTCCCTACTGTTCACAATTAACAAGAAGGGTGCGGCAGGCTAGCCCTGCCATGAGGGCCTCTCTGGCACCTTCCTCATGAGAGTGGGATCTATTCACCCTATTGCAGAGACACTTACTGTTGCTCAAGTTTCTTCCTGGTTTCACTCTCTAGCACTGATTGCGAAAGGTGAGGATGAGGGGCAATGTCAATCTCTTCCTCAGATAAGGCGCTTTCCAGCAGCTCCCTGATCACACACTCAAACACCTCCTTGTACGTCCTGCAGCACAGCAGCTACAAAATACATCACACATAGGAACACAGTGGGACCAGCCTCCATGGAACTGGGAGAAACATGGCTTGACATTCCACCAACAGGTGAGCAGTATGACGTTTGGCAAGATCACCTTAAGAATGATGCAGCATTTTCCCCACATCATATGGCTGTATTAATGCCAATGAACCAGGCTCTCTGCTTTGCACCAGCTAAGGATCTGGCCCATTGACTCACCACCTTGTCCATTTCCAAGAACCTCATGCGTCTCTCTTGCAAGCAACAGTGCCTCCCTTTGACTGAAGCCAGGCTGTCTCCCTCCAACTTTGCTTCTCTGACCATCCATTCCTTTGGTGGCCTCTTCCCATTTCCCCCTCAACACCCATGACTGAAAGGCTCTGGGGACAGTGTGATGCTCCTACTTTCTCCTCCTTGCCTTCTTAATCCAATTTCCTTTCCACTTTGAACCACTTGTCGTCCATCTCCTCCCAACCCTCTCCATGGCCTGCCCCCTTCGTGCTGCCTCACCCTTCCTCCCCTATTCTGATAGTTGATCGTTGGCCTTTTTCCCGCATAACACTTATCACTACAGAGTATGGCAGGAGCTCTATTCTTTTGTCTCCCTCCCTGTTCCGTATTGTGTCATCCTACTTCTCTGGAAATGCAGGCACAGAGAAAAAAGGTGATGCCCCTAGTCCCATGGCAAATCCATAATAGAAGTAGGGACCGATGACGAGTCTAAATCTCAAGCTGTGTTACGGTCACTGGATCAAATGGCTCACAATTCTTTGTGGATTTTTCCTTCCATTGGTATAATTCACAATGATTTGGGGGTAACCTTGTCTTGTGTCCAACCTCGGATGGCAGCAGGAATTCTTGGCATTGCCAAATTTTCTTCCTTTCAGGATACTATCTGATCAAAGTCTAACCCTGATTATATTACAAAAGACCAAGCAGTTCCCTCACCTCCCTAGTCCTGGTCTAATCACCTGTACTTGATACGAGTTATCAGGAACTGCCAGGGTATGTTAACATATTGGCTTTGCTGCTGGACTATTACCAAGAAAAATATCTTAATTCTTTAAGTAGCACAAACTACTCACAGTTTCCAGTGGTTCTGTATCCAGGGCTTCTACAGTTGGGATGGGCCTTACAACAGTATTACAAAATTCACAGTTATCACCTGTTTCAGCAAAGTGATTTTCCTTAGAGAACAAAGAAAAATGGTGAAGGATATTAGCTTCTTAAAAACAATTAACTTCACTTAAAACCTGGCTGCTCACATGAGAAAGTCATATGTATCTGAAAAGAATCTAATTTGCACCACTCCAGAACTACCAGGATCAATAAAGTGATGTCACGAAGATATCCAGGAAGTCCTAGGTTAGGTGTGACAATCTGTGCTCCCATGTTAATTGCTGATCTTTACTTCTTGTGGCACTCTGAGCCTCAAAGTAGCACTCTGAAACCCACCCCCAATTCACCACTGTCATATAATTATGATATGTTTCGTACAGTGAGACACTGTTTGGATTAGGGGTGACCATTTATAATATTATTGACTATGTCTACACTTACGAAAGCTAGTTCAAATTAGTTAATTCGAACTAACTAATTCGAACTAATTTTAGTTCTAGCATGGCCCCACTAGAATGCTAGTTCAAACTAGCTATGGCCATGCAGGGCACTTGCTTAGTTCGAATTAGTCAATTGCAGGAAGCTCAATCTGCCAATTAGTTCGAACTAAGCAGTTAGTTCGAACTAACGTGGCTACACTGGATTATTAACATTAATGGATCAAATTAATCATTAATTTGAACTAAGCAATCAAATTTATTAGTTCGAATTAAGGAAGCCCTTAATTTGAACTAATGAAACCCTAGTGTGACCAAGGCTTAAGTTAGTTCAAATTAAGCTTCCTTAATTCGAACTAACTTGCAAGTGTAGACATAGCCCTTGATATCAATAATGCAAAATTACAATAATTTGTATGAGATATGCCATATGTTATAATTCACTATGCTGGATAAGAACATTTATATGTTTGTATCTTTTTTGTATTGTTCTAAACTTATGGTATGTTTGAATTTCCACTTATGCTGAGTGAGACCATCAAACCAGATAGCAACAGCTCTATCCCTGCTTACTGGCCCACTCAGGGAATTCAAAGGTAATATGAATCCAGTGAATGAACCCAGGGTCTATAACTTATGAATCACAAGGACATGTAAGAACATACCTAGATGTAGGGCACAAAAAGTGGAAATGTGTTAAAGTTTGCAGATGACGCCAAGTTGTGTGCTGTTGCCAACACAGAGAAGGATTGGGATATCATACAGGAAGATCTGGATAACCTTGTAAACTGGAGAATTAGGAATAGGATGAAATTTAGTACTGGGAAGTGCAAGGTCAGGCATTTAGGGACTAATAACAAGGATTTTTCCTATAAGCTGGAGATGCATCAGTTGGAAGTGACGGAGGAAGAAAAGGACCTGGGAGTGCTGGTTGATCACAGGATCACTATGAGCCACCAATGTGATGTGGCCATGAAAAAAGCTAATGCAATCCTGGGATGCATCAGACAAGGTATTTCCAGTAGACATAGGGAGGTGTTAATATCATTATAAAAGGTGCTGGTGAACCCTCATCTGGAATATTGTTTCCAGGTCTTGTTCCCCCATGTTTAAGAAAGATTAATTCAATCTGGAACAGGTGCTGAGAAGGGCTACAAGGATGATCCACAGAACAGAGAATCTGCCTTATGAGAGGAGACTTAAAGAACTTGGCTTGTTTAGTCTAACCAAAAGAAGGTTGAAGAGTGATATGATTGCTGCATATAAATACATCAGGGAAAGAGAGGACTTATTTGAGTACAACACCAATGTGTATACAAGAACAAATGGTTATAAACAGTCCAGCAGGAAATTTAGACTTGAAATTGGACACAGGTTTCTAACCGTAAGAGGAGTAAAGTTCTGGAAGAGCCTTCCAAGGAGAGCTGTGGGGGAAAAAAACCTAGCTGGCTTCAAAACTGAGCTTGATAAATTTATGGAAGGGATGATATGATGGGATGGCCTGCCCTAGACTGATTTTTTACTGCTGGTGGTGGATATGCCAATGAACTGAGATGGGATGTTAGATGGGGGTGGGTTCTGAGTTACAGAGAATTCTTTCTTGGGTGTCTGGATGGTGAGTCCTACCCACATGCTCAAGGTTTAACTGATTGCCGTATTTGGGGTCAGGAAGGAATTTTCCCCCAGGTCAGATTGGCAAGAGCTCTCAGGGTTTTTCACCTTTCTCTGTAACATGGGGCACGGCTCATATGCTAGTGGATTCTCTGGACTTTAAAATCTTTAAACCATGATTTGAAGACTTTAATAACTTGGTCATAGGTTAGAGGTTTATTACAGGAGTGGGTGAGTGAGGTTTTGTGGCCTGCACTGTGGAGGAGGTCATCATATTGTTCCCTTCTGGTCTTAGAGTCTATGGGTGCATCAATACTAGTAAATTAAGTCAACTTAAGCAGGCTTAAGTTGACTTAATTTACTCTGCGTCTACACTACAGTTTCCTTAAGTCGACTTAAGCTGCTCCTTAAGTCGACTTAATAAGACCTCGTTTTAAGTCAACTTACTGGTTAAGTCGACTATATTAAGTCGACTTAAGCCAGTGTAGAGGCAGAGTAGCCCTAAGTCGACTTAAAGGGCCCCCAGGGCTCCCCCACTGACCTCCCTCCCAGGATGCCTGGCACAGCTAGAGCCTGGTGTGCCCACCCACAGGGCAGGACACAGCCCTGCCCAACTCGCTGCTGTACCCTGCCCCTGTCTCTGTCCTGTTCAGCCCCCATGTACCTTAGTACAATGGGGAAGATGCTGAGCTCCCTGCCACTTTTAAAAGGGTGCCTAGGGAAGGGAGGCACCTCTTGGGTGCCCCCCTTCCCACTATGCACCACTCTCAGGTTCACCTAGCCCCTGCCAGTCGACTTAGGCATCCAGTGTAGACGCTTGATTTGGCAAGGTCAACTTTAAGTCAATCTAAATTTACAATGTAGACATGCTAAGTCGACTTAACAAGGTCGACTTAAAGTCGACTTTGTTAAGTTGACTTAGCAAAGTCGACTTATTCTGACAAGTGTAGACATAGCCTATGAGTCTATGACTCTGGAGCTTTACCAAGCCATGTGCTCTGTGGCTGCGTTTGGAGCAAGTGTCATGGTGAAGGGATATAAAATGGCATCTTTCTAATCTCCATCCTGTTTTCATTCCTGCTTCCTACTCTGGATCAACTCATCTGCAACTGAAGCTGTGAAAGAAAGGTCTCCAACCCATCCAAGTATTAGATATGCACCAAAGGGACTGTACACACCTGCAAACTCCACAATTCTACTGAAAATTGGCTATATAATGACCATAATATACATGGTCTTTACAGTCATTTGTATGCATCTGATTGCTTTGACCATTTAACATTTCTCTTATCATTTGTTTCTTTCCTTTTATAATAAATCTTTAGTTACTAAAGGATTGGCTGGCACTGTGGTATTTTGGGTAAGATCCAAACGTATATTGATCTGAAGTGGCCCCCTCTTGGTAAAGGGAATAGAATTTAAAATAACATAACTATTTACTGGACCTAGTTACTAATTGGGGGCAGGACACTGAAATGCAATAAAGGAGGCTGTGTAACCTCTTGTTTTTAGCTTCTTGATAATCAGTGTGGAGAATCATAGGCACTGTTTGTAACTGCAGTGTTAGCCACTAGATTGGGAGAATCTGCCCCCCTTTTGCAGTTTGCTATCACCTTGGCATTTTCAGGTGAGCTGCTGTATGCATGGACGGGTTGCACAAAATATACCTTGTACAGTATCATTTTAAAAGTCTTGATTTGTTGATCATTAGTAGCCTGTTGGATTGTATGTGCTATAATTGTATGTGAAGTTATGAAGTTTTGCTATGTGTGTGTTATTAAAATGTGTTGTGAGGTTGAGAACATCCATAACCAGCTTTTCAGATATAACAATAGAGTATCCAGAAAGGGGTAATAGATCACCAACACTCATTAAGAAAAGAATCCACTATCTCAGAAACTATATACAATGAAGACGTCTCAGAGAGAGCACATAGATAGTGGACTTTGTTTGACAATGAGAGTGGACACACACACCTCCCCCCCCCACCCCATGTTATAGCAAAAGATCTTTCCAGCAAGCTGGAAGAAACTATAAAAGAGAGGTAGTGATGTGATCATTTGGCCTCGCTCACCCCCCCAACTCAACACCTGGAAGAAATGTCTGGAGGACAAACTTTGAACTGGAGACGAGTGGCCTGAGCAGAAAGGCAGTTCCAGCCTGTGTATTGAAGATCTGTTACTTACTTGTACCATCTGTCATGGTGAGACAATGCTTGATTCAAATCCCATCTGTAGAGCTTGGCCAGGCTTCTGACCAGTACAAGACAGTACAGTTCTGGGGTGTTAGGCAGGAGGGAACTGACCAGACCCTCCTCACTGATGGTTCATGAGTGATTGGGAAAGCATTCATGTAACTCAGCAAGGTGTGTCCCTGCTTGCGGATGACTGTGTAAGTGAAATATCTGACAGAGGTTTGTGGCAGCCCAGGTTGGTGATAAAGGAGGCTCAGGTGTCCCACAGTTCAGGTGAATCCCAGGAAAACCCATCACACTTCTTCATCAGAGCTGCATGAAAGGTACTAATTGTGCATTATGGGAAATTTTGAAAAAAAATAGATCCCCCCCCCTTTTTTAATTTTGGTTTTGATGAAAAAAATGAAAAACAGATTTAAAAAAAAAAAGAAAATTCCAGAAGATTTTTAAGGCAATTTCTATGAAGAACAGATTCATACATGCTGGGACCAAAAGTGACCAGTGTGATCATGATAAAGTCTAAATAATTTCCCCAAAATAATTCTTAAAGCAGCAAATCTTTTAGGAAAACATTGAGTCATGATTGAAAAATTGTTAGTTTTGGAGAATCCCCCAAACTCTTGGTAAATTATTCAAATGATTAATTATTTTCACTGTTAAAATTTTACACCCTATTTACAATCTCAGTGGATATGTCTACACTACAAAAAGTTAGGTCGACTTTGTTAAGTTGACTTAATAAGGTTGTAGTGGAGCAGTAGCTCCACTATGGCCTGGAAAGGGTTAAAAAGGGGCTTGACTGCAGCAGCCAATTAGAGGAGAGGACTGCTGAGCCAATCAGGGCCACGCATGCAATATAAAGCCAGGAGCAGCAGGGGTGAGAGTTAGTTTGCCTGGGAGCTGGTCAGAAGAAGGTCTCTCCTGGGCTGGCAGGCTAAAGGGCTCAGGACCTCGGTGAGCTCCGAGTGAGGTGCAGCAGCAGGAACCCAGAGAAGCTGGAGGGAGTGGACAGTGGCAGGGCTGGAGCAGCATTCTGAGGGCTGGAAGCCAAGAGGAAATGGAGGCTGGATCCGAACTGGTGAGAGACCAGGGGCTGGAGTGGCAGTCTGAGGGCTGGGAGCCGAGAGCAGATGGCAGCGGGATCTGGACTAGTGAAAGGTGTGTGACTGGGGGCTGCAGGAAAGTGGCCCAAGGAGTTGACGCCAAGACTGGTGGGAGGCGGAAGACTTCAGAGGTGGCGTTTAGGGTCCCTGGGCTGGGGCCTGGTGTAGAGGGTGGGCCCAGGTCCCTCCCCACTCCCCCAGCATGCCAGGAACAGCGTGGTTGGCAGGAAGAGAACAAGCTTGCTGGCCCTACACTGTTTTAACATGTGGTTGGATTGTAGCAAGCTGGACTGGACTGCAGGATGTGGTCAGTGAACAAGGCCTGGCCCACTGCTGCAAAGTGGGCCAGGGGACCTAGATACCATGGAAGGGGTGAACTTTGGGGTTCAGCCAGAGGGCTGAGGTCCTGGAAGAGGACTCAGGGACTGAGTCTGTCATGTGGAAGCAGATCACTGGCCACCAGCAGGGAGTCCACTTGAGACTAATTCCCCATAACATCGGCAGGAGGCACCCTGTTGGTGGGCCCCATGCTGCGAATCTGCTACAAGGTCAACTTTAAGTTGACTAAAAGTCGATCTTATTAAGTTGACGTAACAAAGTGCTGTCCATGGACTAAGTCCACTTTGTTAAGTTGGCCTAAAGGCAGTTAGGTCTCCTTTACAAAGTGGACTTAAACATCCACACTGGGCTTAGGCTGACCTAAAGAAGGGTTAGGTTGACTTGAGCAGGCTTAAGTCGACCTACCCCGTGGTTCTTAGTAAGTCAACTTAAGTGGTCATTAAGTTGACTTAAGGAATGTCTTAAGTCGACTTAATGAAAGCCTAGTGTGGACATGGCTTAATTTAAGTAGACTTAAACCTCATTAAATCGACTTAAACTGCCAATGTAGACATAGCCAGTTTGTCTAGCTTCATCTTCCAACCATTGGATATTTGTATAACTTTCTCTTCGGCTATGTCTACACTAGGGAATTAAGGTCGACTTTAATAAGTCGACTTTAAGTCGACCTTTTTAAGTCGACTTAGAGAGTCCACACTGGACTCTGAAGTCGACTTAAAGGGGCCCTTAGTAAATCGACTTAGAGTCCTCACTGGACTCTCTAAGTTGACTTGTTTGCTCCAGGGAGAGCCAGCCCCGCGGGGCTGGCTCTCCCTGGGGCAGCAAGCCCCTGAGTGGTCCGGGGGAGAAGGGAGCGAGGAGCTCCCTTCTGCCTCGGACCACTTGGCTCCCTTCTGCTCGGGACTTCCCACGTCCTGGGCAGAAGGGAATCCTCCGCGGTCCCTTGTCCCCAGGACCCGCGCTCCAGCTGCGGGAGCTGGAGCACAGGACTCGGGGACAAGCGAGCCCTACGGTCCCGACCAGGAGGGAGCGCGGGAGACCGCGCTCCCTCCTGGCCGCGACCGCTCGGTCCGGCCAGGAGGAAGCCCGGGGCTGCCGCGCTCCAGCTGTCCCTCTAGCCAGCTGGAGCGCGGCCGGAGCCAGGCTCCAGCTGTCCCTCTAGACAGCTGGAGCGCGGCCGGAGCCGGGTCGGAGTTATGGTCTATCATACAAGTCTTGACATTTAGATGAATATGTTAATAAAGTATTATTATTATTATTATTGTCTGTCATGCTAATATATCTGCTTTGCAGGTGAACAAAATAGATGTCCTAAAATCCTTTCAAAATATTTGAGATAAGTTACTGCTATTAACAGGACACAGCTTTCAAAGCTTATTTTCATATACACACCAGCAATGGACGTCTTGGTGTACATATTTCTCTGTTTAGCTTTATGTTCACAGTGCTTTCTAACAGCCAAGTCCTAACTAGAAGATCCTGAAAATAAGGATGAAGAGATGGATGATATGTAGTACACTGTAAGGTATCATCTTTACAGCGGGTGAGCCTATCTTTGCCCAACTGAGGACTGTAATGGGAAGCAGACAGGAGCGAAGGCCACAGCTCTGGTAAACCACAGTGCTTTTTTGGTGATGTTATGCAAGGGTACGGAGTACCGGCACCTTTTTTGCTGGTCCCCTGCCCTGCTGGGTGGGGTGAGGTCAGCAGGGGAAAGGAGTGCACAAGTGGAAGAGGGAAGAGGGGTGGCACAGGAAGAAGGGAGGGAGGGGGAAGAGAGGCATTTTTCAAATTTGCTATCAAGATATGAGTACCAGCATTGTTTTGTTTGTTTCTTTGTATTTTAACAAAAAAAGCATTGGTAAACCACATAGCAGGGAGGCTCCTCTGTTGAAGATGGATATAGTGTGCTGAGACCAGAACCACCATATTAATGATGAGACATCCTTGCATTATGTGGACCTGATCTGGTCTCCTCCTTAACCGCAATGTAAACATCCAGGTACAAAACAAATAACAGCAACAACAAAAATAAAGGCCACTAGTTGAAAAGCTCATGTGTAAGCGGAAAGAGAGATCCACCTAGCCTTTCGTTTCTTTATTTTAACTGGCTAATGGTAAGCACACTACATTGCAGAGGAGGTAGATAAGACTGAGTTTGACAGGCTGAAATGCCAGAGGGTCTGACATCAGTCACCTTTTAAACTTAGCTTCACCTTTGCAAAGCCGCAAAACCAGCAGGAATATAAGGAAGACAATTTGACATCACGTGTCTGTTATTCCCCAGCTCCCACCATGGCTCAAGAGCCATCTGCTGTCTGAGCCAGTAACATTTGCTCTTTTCTTTTCTTGATAATCTCCTGTTTTGATGATCAAACTTAAATTTCTTTTAAAAGAAACAGCATGTGCTCCAGCAATTTTTGGTCTGCCAGGAAAGAACACCTAATTTCCTTTCCCTTGGACACTACTCAGTTTTCAAGTGTCAAAACATCCATTAAGAGGACATTTTCTGAAAGCTAGCTTCCTTTTCTGAAAGGCATCTCACCATAGACCTGACAAATCTTACAGGGCCTGACTGGAAATATAACCATATGGCATTAGTGGGGTCAAGGGAAAAAAAGTCCTGCCTAAAATCCTCTGTCACTGAAGTCTTTAGGTAAGATGTGCTTGTGGTGTAACTTTGCGGTGGTCAGTTACAGCAGTTACAGCAGTGCTGAAATTGGCCCTCTTTTTCTGTGTGTGGGTTGCACGGAACTGTCTACAAACTTCCCTCTGATTTTCATCAAGGAGCTGCCTTACTTGTTCCTCACTGTTCTGAGAGAATTTAGTACTTGTCAGAGAGGCTGATGTGATGCCCCACAAGACTCTGCTATCTACAGAAAACACTGAAAGCTTCCCCCAAGCCCTACCCACAAAATAAAGTAAAACTAAACATGCCTCAACCTTAATCAGAAGAGACAATCTCTGTGCGGGAGAGGATTGTTTGGTTTTAATGCTCATTCAGCCATCGTCCTGCCTCTGTGCTCAGGCTGATGAAAAGGTTGCCCAAGTGAGAGAGGAGTGTGATGTAAACATGTATTAAGCACAAAGTGGATTGAGATTCACTCAGTCCACAGGGCACCAAATAGCATCAGGAAAAATGTTGTGACACAGCTACATCCTCAGCTGCTGTAAATTGGCAGAGTCCACCAACTGAAAAAAGTCACTGATTTACACCAGTTTATGCCAGTTGGCTATAAATCTACCACCAGAGGTTGCGCGTGGAATGGTGACCTACCAAAGAAAGACTCCATTGTCCAGTCACCACTTCCTTAAGCCATGCACCTTCCTCTTCATGAATGACTGGTGTGTTCATTTTAATTTTCCCATGAGTCTTACCTCATCTAGGAACAGGGTAGTTATTTTCAGGTCATCATGACTCTCCTCTTCTGAGCAGGTCCCATGGATTTTTGTACAAACAAGACAAAGACATGAATTAGCCTTCAATCACTGTGTAAAAATGTTCTGACATTTGCATCAATTGTCAACTCACCCACAGAGGCTCTAGAATCAAAGATTATGTGTACACTAGAGGCTCTGTTAAGTCGACTTAACCAAGGTTGACTTTAAATCGACTTAAAGTCAACCTTGTTAAGTCAACTTAGAGTCCACACTAAAAATTTAAGTCGACTGCCTATGTCCACACTGGCAGTTGCTAGGTCAACCGAGGAGTGGTGCATTGTGGGTGGCTGTACCACATTGCACCAGGGCCTGGAGGCCAGTTAGGTTGACTTAAGGGCACTCCCCATCCACACTGGATTAAGTTGACCTAATAAGGTCAACTTCAGCATTAAGTTGACCTTCAGAGGTGGTGTTATTAAGTTGACTTAAGGAAGTGCTTAAGTTGACTTAACAAGCGCCCAGTGTGGACACAGAGTTCTGTAGGTTGACTTAAGCGTCCTTAAGTCGACCTAAGGCACCAGTGTAGACACACCCTATGGGTGCTTGATGCTTTGGGCCATTTAAACCCATATATAAATACTTATGTCTTCAGGTGTGAGGCCCAACTCATGGCACCTTAACAGATATTCAAGAAATGCAGAACACCCTCCCTTTGAAAAATCAGCCCCCTCTTAGGGAAGCCACCAGTTACATGGATTTAGAAACCTAATTCCAGGAACCCAGTGAGGACATTTTGGCCTTGGAGAGTAACATATAATGAACCTTCGCAAAGAGAGTATAGTAATTTATATGCACTTCTGCATGTTGGTGTAGGCATTATAAAAGTGTTTCAGTAATAAGTTGTATACTAGACTGGAAGAACTGGTGAAAAATTGTCGTTGCAGTATAATATGAATGTCTAATTATTGCAGGCTGTAGATCTCACTATAATAGTTCTCAACACCATGATGAGGCTCAGAAAAATAAGGCATAAAATCTGTGTCAAGAACAAAAATAAATTAGTAGCAACTTTCTCCAGATTATGAAATAGTTACAATAGCATCCAAATGTCACTCTCTAGTACCCATCTGCCAGATTTTTATAAACTGGAGAAAGGGTGGATATTTCATACACATGCTCAGTTAACTTCCAAACAGATAATTTCCACATTAAGGCAGAGTAAACCCTACACTACTGCCTATCACCATCATCTACCTGAACCAGTATTATTCAAAGCAGCTTTTCCCCTTGTAAATTAAACCTGTATTCAGGGGCTCTAATCCTACAATGTGCAACTGTCTCTGTGGGACAAAGTCTCACCTTCTTCACTGCAGGAACTTGTATTTTTACCTGTGTTCTTTTGTAGAACAGGTATTAAAACCATATGTCTTGTCTGTGTAGCCAGTCTGAATGGTACAAACTAGCATTCTAACTTTAGACCTCATTTTCTTCATGGTAATATAAGAAATGAGCATCAGGGACCAAGCTCTTTTACAAGATAATCACGCCCCTGGGGAAATTACTGGGTCCACCTATCTGTGTTCCACAGATCATGATAATCTCATTGGGGTCGGTAAGCTATCAGGAAAGCTTGTTAAACCAGCTAGGCTTGTCAAGTCCTTGCCATTCAGCACACTTACCAGGCTGTCCTAGTTTATAAGACTCTCTGGGTCCCAGGAGCTTTCTTGGCTGGCATTTCGCACCAACATTTATAACATGGACACAATGTCTATCTCCTAAAAGCTATCATTTTTAACCTAAATAATAATAATTGTAATAATTTAATGAATGTGGGACCCAATTCTGTTCTTATTTACCCCAGTGCCATTCTGAACGGACTTGAGTTTATTGGAGTTTACTGATTTACACTGATGCAAGAGGAGAATCAGGCTCAAGAAATTGATCCCCAAAAGAAGAGATCTCTGCAGGACATAATATATATACAGAGAAAAAACAATGATGGTGATTCATGAAAAATAGAATGGAGCATTCCTCCCTGCACCTATTCTTATTATCTGTAGCAATTTTTTCTATTATGGAAGAGCCCAAAGGCTCCAATTAAGACCAGGTCTGCCTTGGGCTAGGCACTATATAATCACAGATGATGGCAGGGATCTCTCCTGAAGAGGTTGCAATCCAAATAGACAAGACAGAAAAAAACCATGTACACAGACAATATACACACATCACGCTGTATGCCTGAGATGATGTCCTGTGTTATTGGGGACATGTCTTTTTAGTTGCAACCCTTCCCCCTCCCTCACTCCAGGTGCCCCCACCAATCTACTGTCCCAACCTGTTCTCCTTCCATACAATTCAGATATGGGGCCACGGGGTGTTAATCCAGCCCTGGATATTGGGCTCCTTTGTGTAGGGACTGTACAAACCCCTAATAATGACAACCCTTGCTCTGGAAAGCTGACAATACAAAATTGCAATAGATAGATGAGTGTAATCCAGCCCTGGACATTGGGCTCCTTTGTGTAGGGACTGTACAAACCCCTAATAATGACAACCCTTGCTCTGGAAAGCTGACAATACAAAATTGCAATAGATAGATGAGTGTAAGGGAAACAGAGTCCTGGGGCACTTTTAAAGACTAACAGATTTATTTTCGTGGGAGAACATCCCATGAAAATCTCCCATGAAAGCTCATGCAATAAATAAATCTGTTAGTCTTTAAAAGTGGCCCAGGACTTTGTTTGTTTCTCTGCAATAGACTAAGACAGCTACCCCTTTGGAACTTGAACACATGGAATGTAAGCGAGAAAGTGCAGCAAAATCCTGCAAAGACCTGATTCAAAGCCCACTGAGTTCAATGGGTGTTTTTCCCACTGATTTTAATAGGTTTGGTTCAAGGTTGCAGAGGGGTGAGCTGAAGTGGGGAAGGGCACAGAGGAGTGTGTGGTGAGGTTTAAAGACTCTGGAAAAGTCCAGGGCCAGTGTGCTCTATGACAAGAGGTAGTGCAATCGGAGTCTGGTGTCTTCCACAATTTAGATTTCTAGTGAGCTGGTGGCTGCAGCTCTAATTATCTCAGCAAACTCCTCACACCGGTGAGCGCCTTATTTTAATATGGTTGCATTGAATAATACATATTTACTGTGAAGAAAGGAAGGTGTTATTGTTTGGGAAGAACTTGGCAGCTCTGGGTACTGAAGAGTAGTTTCTGCAGAGCTGTAGGATTCAGCCTGGTAATCAACCCTATTAGCATTAAAAGGAACTGTCTAAATGTCAAGCCAAGTCCGATAAATAAGCACTACTCATTTAGAAATGGCTCAAAATGGAGAATTAAAAGTTTTGATGCTAATTATGTTTCTTATTTTAGTGTTCTGCCAATTTTTGCTTTTTTTTTGCTTCATTTCAAATGAGAGAATCATCTGCTGGCAAGTGCTGCCTAGGCTCATTTTTTCATAGAAAATACTCGTCTGAACCTCAGACTTCACTCAAGCATTTGGAAAGTTGAAAACTATGGGTGAGTAACTACTAGCCAGATGCCCTTTAGTACCACCCCCACCTGCACCCCCCGTGCTGTACTTCAGCCGGAGACTTCTCTGGACTCAGTGACTCATTCCATTTCCCTTCCATCAAGGCACCTGTTTTCCACCCTGACTTCTGGCCTGCACCTAGGCCTTTGCTGCTATAGATTCTAGATCCATCAGAGGCCTCAGCAGGTCTGAAAATCTCCGGTGGGCCCAGCCTGGCTGCTCTTTTAAACTCTCCTGGGCTCCCTTCCTTAACAAGGGGTATCCTGGAATATATTGCACTGCCCACCACTGACCTGTCCTCAAACCACCCCCTTCCTTCTCAGTTGCCAAATTTTCCTATCTCCAGGGAAAAGCACTATCAAACCCTTCCGTATCCTCCACCTCTGCTCTGATGAGCCCTCATCCCGCTGTGGGCCTGATCTTGCAAAGTGCTCAGTGCTTCCTGCACAATGCTGAGTGCCCCCAATTCACATTGACTTCAACAGGAGTTAAGAGATCTCAGTTCCCTGTCACAGGCACTAAGCTGTTTATAGGATGTGGCCCTTACTTTTCCTGTGGCTTTCAGCTTTATTAGGAAACAGTTATTTACTCTCTGTAACTTGTCTGTTTTGGGACATCACTATACAAAAGCGGTAATGAAGAATTCCAAGAGTTTATGCCCGACTCAGTCTCTTAGGTGCAGAAACAGGACATTTGTCTCTCAAAGAGCCCAAATGGCCACCCATCTTGGCATACCTTCATCTTCTGACTTCTTGTCTTCTCCTACTGCTGCATCACTTTCAGCGCTCACAACTACAGATAAAGAACAAGCATGGTATGTTTAGTGGCTAACCTGCCTGTGCAATGGTAGTCGGCTGACCTGTGTGTTATGTATCCAGATTCAGGAGTGGTTTTAAAGTGTGAGACTTGTGGAGACTGAACTGAGATATGGGAAATGTCATTATGGAACTGACCATTCATTCATTCATTCATTCATTCAGTCAGTCAGTCAGGTACTTTGCCTCTGATAGTGACACATAACTGAGGGGAGCACTTCACTGACAGTGGCAAATTCACCATCGTCAGTTAAAACTTCCTGATTGACTGCTTGGGCCTGTGTAGACCCTCTCAACCAATCAGGAAGTTTGATCCTGGAACAACGCCCCTTCTTTCAACTCAGCACAGTGGACAAGTCGGGAGTTACATGTTCAAATTAAGTACTTTTTAGTAACTTGTGTAGCTTAGTTTGACTACTATGGAAATGGGCAGGAAGTGTAGATCTGCCCTGATATTCCTGATGAAGGCTAATCCACTCCCTCACCTGTATGCACCTGGTCAGAGTTTAATACCATGGGAGAAACTAATTTTTGACATCCCCCTCCAAGATGGCAATCAGTGTAGGTCCTGAAGCATAAAAGTTGATAACCTGTGTAATTTGCAGCTTCGCTAGTGCACCTGCAGACATTAATCCTATTTACATAAATTCCAGCCAAGCAAAGTGGGGACCCTATGTTGAAGGAGGAAAAAAAAAAAAATCACGATTTTTACAGAGCTTCCTCCATAAAATTTTGGAATCTCAAGACAATTCCTTTCATTTTTGAAGACTTTAACGTCTTTGAGTTTTTAAAGTATATGAGGAGATGGCAGGGGAAGGAAGGTCTATGTAGAGACATGTTTGTCTGGAACTCTCTCCTGTAAAAGTTTGCCAGTGTGAAATTACATTCTGTTAAAGTACCAAGAAAGAAGGCACATCAAAATTCCAGGGCCCAGTTTCATGTAGGTGTATCCTACCTGATGATCACAGAGCTATGTATAGAAGCCAGCATCAGCACTATACACAATAAAAGTAATAAAACCCAAACACAGGGAAAGCAGACTGCTACCCCATGCCTTCCTCCTACTCTGATCTTCTAGGAACGTCTCATCCTGATGGACAGATATAAAAATATACTCATATTTGGCTTTATGTAACATTTTGTTGCCCAACTTTCCATGAAACAATGAGAAGAATTAATTTGCAGTGCCTGTCTGCTCGTTCTTTGCTTTACTATTTTTGCTTTGTTAGCTACCTATTCTTTTTCTCCTCAGTTTTACCTCCAAATTAATTCATCCTCTTTCAAGTCTTTCCCACCTTCTGACCTTCCCTCCTTTCCATTGCTCTTTCTACATCCACCTCCTCCTCCTCCTCTTCCTTTCATCCTCTATGCCTGGTCTCCCCTTCACATCAGTTTTTCTTTCATTTTCCCCATCCTCACAATTATTATGTCTTCTTTCTCCTTCCTGGTCAGGGTGTTTTATCCCCCATTGCTGCTGAGTGTTAACCATCTCTGATCTATAGCAACGAGACTGGGATTTTCACAGGAGGCTAGTTCCATGGGAGTTGGGCACTCAAAGCTCTTAAAATCCCACTTTAATTTATAGTAATTGAGATTAGTCATAGATTTGCAGGCCAGAAGGGAGCACTGTGATCATCCAGGCTGTCCTACTGTGTAACACAGACCAAAGAACTTCCCCCATATAATTTCTTTTGAACTAGAGCATCCTTTTTAGAAAAAAGATCTAATCTGGATTTTAAAATTGCCAGTGCGGGAGATTTCAACAATTGCACCATACCTTGATCATCTGATTTTATTTGCTTATTTTCTTCACTTCCTTCTTCAGACTCACTTTCTTCATCTATGTCAGTAAAGAGTACCATAATACCTGAAACAGAAAAGCACAGTTCATGTTATGAATTGGTCTGATAGTGTAGTGACTGTGTTGAACTAAAGGGGGATCTGGGCCAATCCTTAACTGGAGCCATGTGGTGTGTGGACAAAACCCTTGTCCCCCAACATTATACTGGAATAGGATCATGATCAACCTAGTTTGGTTTCCCGGTCCTAAAAATGCTTTAATTGGGGGCTTCAAGGGAAGGGGAAAATCCCCAATATTGTACTTGGGTAACCAAAAATCATTAGATTCCATGGGATGTACATTATACCTTACTCCCAGATGGGTGCATTTTATGTCCCTAAGCACAAAAATGGATACGCTCTTGTAATGTAGCCTCACGAGTGTAAAATCAGACTGACCCCCAAGGACTTGTTTGTGCCAACTGGCAGAGGATACAGAAGGTGTACAAAATTTTTCAGGGATCTCCTGGGTTGGATATATGCATATTAATTCACCAATGGGTGGCATAGGAGGTCTCCACTGAGAGCTGGTTGTCATTATTGTAAAATGTAGGTTCAGATCATATTTAAGGAGTTACATTTCTGTGCTAGACGTTACGTTCTTAAGGCAGGTAACAGGCAACATGTCTCAGAGAATTGCTTTTGAGGCAGTGTGTAACAGATGCTTACCTCCCTGTCTGATCATTGGTTATTGTGTTCACAATAACATAGGTCTATTTGCTTAGTGAACCAGATGCTGATTAAGAGACTGAAATCTACAAGTAAGCAGAATACAAGAGAGGATAACCAGCTGGGGAGGGAGGGGTGGTAGTTGTCCTACTTCTGAGTAAGGACAATGGATTGTTCTGATATATCCGGGGGTACAAACAGACACCTTGGGTCTGGCTCACAGATTAATGATCCCAGCCAAGCCTGGCTGTAAAATGCTAGATGGACTTTAGGTGAGCCCTGCTCTATAACAGGGGTTCTCAAACTTTTTCTTTCTGAGACCCCCCAACATACTATAAAAACTCCAGAACCCAATGTGGGGTGGGGAGACAGGCTCCTGATTTCCGCCCCTGGAGGGGGGGGGGGGGGGAGTCTTGGGGTTTCAGCCCTGTGAGGCTCTAGGTGTGTGAGCAGGGCAGGAGCTTGGGACTTAGTCATAAAAGGGAAGGCTCAGGGTGTCTGCCTCACAGGGATGTCATGGTTCAGGGCTTTAGCCCCATTGGGAGCAGCTCCCTGCAGCTCTGCTCCCAGTTTCAGCCCGGTGGGGGTACCAAACTTCAGCTGTAGGGCCATGCCACTCCCCTAAAACCAAAAGTTTTAAAAATAAACTGCCCCTCTGCTTTGTAATTTATCAAAACTGGAATCATGCCTTGGAGGCCAGGTGGAAGAGGCAGCCGGCGGGGCAGTCTGGGTCATAGCTGTGTATAAACCAGGCAGCTTGTGAAAGAATTAAAGGTCTGAAATCATACAAAGATTGGTTTTTGTCCCTTTGTAGCTACAGTTGTCTATAATTTAGCAAGGGAGGATGGTCCAGGGGTTCAGGTGATTCAGGACACCTAGGATCAACTCCCTCCTCTGTCACAGACCTCCTATGTGAACTTGGGCAGATCATTAGTCTCAGTGTACCTCAGTTCCCCATCCGCAAAATGGGGATAAAAGGCTTTCCCTACCTCACAAGGGTGCTGTGAGGACAAATACACTAAAAAGTGAGCAGCGATCAGATACTATAGTAATGAGAGCCATGCAAGTACTTTACTTAGGAATAAACCTGAAGAGCACTATATAAAGAGTTACAGGAATTCATTAGGAGCCATCCATCAGCTAATGAGAACATTCCCTCAATCCCTACAGGTTCCTTCTTTTAATCTGGCACTAATTCCAGTGGGGGCGGGCTCCAGGACACACATCATTATGGGACAAATATTCAAAGATAGGCACCTCCATTGAGTCTATTATACATTTGCATATGGCAATTGGTTCTTGCGCATGGTTCTTTTCCATTTTGCAGGCACATCTGTTTCATGGGCACCTATTTTTCAAAATCTGCCTATGACCTATGAAGCAGGGACAGTTCCATAATTTATTTACCCAGAAAAGATGCAGTATTTGGGAATTTATAGCCGTTATCTATCTCAGGTAAATTTGTTCAGTGCCTGATCTTCTGGGCCTCAGCTCAACCAGAAGCTAGAGATGTGATGCAGGAACTTCTTAGTGGCCCATGTTTTGCAGAAAGTCACACAGGCTAGATGATCATGGTGGTCCCTTCTGGCCTGAAAAATCTATGAATTGGTGTCCCACAGCAAGAGAGCTGTTAAGTTGGATTTCTAACCCAGGATTCTCTTGGCTTTTAGCCCTGGGCTTCGCCAAGCACTAGCCCATCCAATGCCTTGTCAGATGCTATGTCTCCTGATGCATTATTGGTTAAAATTTCTGGTGCCCTAAGAGATTAAGAAGTACCAATGTTTAATTATTGTTAGTTCCAGACTTCGCTAAGTTTAAATGTTCTTAAATAGTTTTTGATATTAAGAATCACCAGTTTATATTTTTGGACATTTTAGTTCTAAGCACCTAAGTATAAAAATACTTAGCTCAATGGAATGATTTACATGTTGCCCAAACTGGTATGCTACAGTGCTTTGCACCACTCTGGAAAGTCAAAGCAGCAATAAACCCATCTGGCTTGTTCCACTGACTTTTTAGCATCACGGTGATGCAAAGCAGAAGGTTCCTGCTGGTGAATTCATTCCCAAATGCTTACATGTCTATGTTAATTTGACCTCATCACACTTACTAAGTGCATTTGTCATAGCAAGTAGGGTGCCAGTTCTGGATGAGGACCCTATTTGCTAGGCTCTGTACAAACAGTTAAACATGGTAATATCTATCCCTGGTTTAGTATTAAAGGTAGGCCTTACTACATTGATGCTTATGTTGTTAAATGTGTATAGTAAATACATAGGCAATGCACCATGGTGAGCTTAGTACTGCTGTAAGAACGTGCCTCTTTAGATTTCCTGTGCCTCAACTTGTAACAGTTCTACATCCAAGATACACCAGTAAAGCTAATGGAGTTACTCATGATTTTCACCCACTGCTGAGTGCTTCAGTTCTTAGTCTTTGCGTTAAAACAGCGTTAGCTTTTGTGAGGTTACATCAATTGGTAGTTCCCAAAAGACAAAAGGTAAAACTGGAACCTGGAAATACCATTTGTAGGGCTGCCTTTCCATGTGTGGAATGCCAAGGGACCGAAGAGAAACAATTTGGCAAGCAAGAATCACTTAGGCCCAAATCCCCCAAGGTATTTAGGCCCCTGAATCCCAATAAAATCAAGGGAAGTCGGATGCCTAAATGTCTTTGAGGGTCTGGGCCTGATACTTACACCTGTTCTGTAGCAATTTACTCCACCTGTGCTCCCCTTGGCTTTACTGCAGTTAGTTGTAGAGTAAGACATATAACATAAGGAAGCATACCAGAATCTGATCTCTGAGCTCCTCACCTTGACTTAGTATGGGCTCAGGACTCTCTTTGCCATCCACATCTTCTCCGCTCCTCTTCTCCTCTCTAATTATTGATATAGCTTAAAGATCATGTTTTAGTTATGAAGTAAGCTTAGTAGGTAGGAGGGAAATTAAATTAAATGTATTGCCTCTGTGACTACAGATATGAAATAAATCTCAGATTCAATGGTAGATCAATAACACCAAGACTGGGCCTAAATTATTAATCAACTATGAGAAATGTGCATAATTATTCTATGAAACCCAGTTCTCTGACATCCTGCATATTTTCTCCCATGACATCTGTAACTGCATGTATTTGGCAAAAGCTACAGTTAATAAGCTAATGTCCTTTGTTTTGCTTGCTAAGCATTTAATAGATTCAGAGGTGGGCCATGACAGGTTGGCAGTGATGCATTCCCTGTCATATATCCATGAAGATACTACACTGCACGCTCCCAGTGGCATGACAGACAGCTTAGCTCAGGGAGGCTCTATTCAGTCTGATTTTTTTTCTTCAGGTCTGCAACAGAAGAGGGTGTGTCTTCCAGAAGCCCCATTTCTCTCAAAACTAGACACCAAGGGTCTGATTTGTGTCTCACCCCAGCATAAGACAGTAACTGGAGTTACGCTGGTGTTAAGAAGACAACCAGGCCCTTGTATGTGATTTTACCCCATCACAGAGACCTCTCCTGTTCCAAGGCATCCAGGAGAAACCACCTCCTGTCTGCAAGACAATGATAGGGCCATATTTTAACCAGCTGACATGGATTCAATTGTGGTAGAAGTTTTAAGGCACTTGCACATTTTTGTGAGCTTTCCCAGTCAACAATTCATTATGAAGCATGAACTGTCAGAGCGGGAAAAGGGACCCATTGGCCTGAAGACACCTATAATGGTCATGAGGATAGGGATGGGAAGGTGATCAGAAAGGAGCTCCCCATAACCCAACTGTTCCTAGGTTCAAGCTCTGCTGTTGGGTAGGTATACACTAGACACCCACAGCTGGTCTGTGCCAGCTAATTTGGGCTTATGGGGGGTGTTTAATTGTGGTGTAGACATTCAGGTTCAGCCTGCAGCTGAGGTTCTAGGTCTCTGTGGGGTGGGAGGGTCTCAAAGGTCAGGCTCCAGCCTAAGGTGGACTGTCCACATCTCAATTAAACAAACCCTTAGGCTGAGCTCCATGAACTTGAGTCAGTGGGCGTGGCTAGCCTCAGATTTTTAATTGCAGTGTAGACCTGTCCTAGACCGATTTTGTCTAGGTTTCCACAAATCCTTGCAGACTGGCCACATGAGGGAGCCATCAGCCTACTGAGGCAGAGAAACGGACAGCAGTCTGGCTCAGAGCATATGCACCCTGAGGATTATTTTTTACTAAGGTCTTTCATATATTGCCACACTGCCTCCCAAACCCTGTGAGATCTCTCAGGGAGCCCTACCCAATGCTCAGACCTTGGCCCTTTGCGAATAGGCTATCTGAACTATGGGCTCACTCTGCTGCTTAGCTCTGATTGAGCCTCGGATCTGAACTCTAGCCTATATCTAATGGCAGTCAGGCTGTGAATCTGAATGCTGCTTCCTGAACCAATCTCTGCACAAAACCCTACTCAAATGCAAGGCAAAACAAATGTGGCTGCAGGAAACCAGCTGTCAAGAGTAGAGGCGCTGCACTGAATAACAGGAGGGCAGCACAAGTTAGCAAATCAGTAATGAGAGACATATATCCTCCTGTCAAAATGTTTAAAATTCATGCTGGATAAAATCTCTTGCTTTTTTTTTTTTTTTTAGTAATTTCACAAAGCCATTTTTGCAAGCAAACCTACTGTTTCATTTTTCAAAAGTGCACTCTTTGGAAAGCAGAGTGTTTCAGATGTTAAATACAGTGTTGCCGTGTGATGAGCTCACCATTCTCAACGGATGCCAGGGATTTGTTTGAATAACTCCATTCCGTCTGGGTCCCCAAGTCCTCCACCTCATGCTGTCTTCTGTGAGAGGCGGAAGATTCAACAATAGACTTTCTGTAAAGAAGCCACAGCAGACTGGTTTTTACATTACTGTTAGCAACCAGAAAGGGGGAGTGGCGGGGGAAGAGCATCATAAGTGTTCAGTGAAGCAAGACACAAGCCAAGGTTTTCAGAAATGACAAGTGATTTTGGGTGCCTCCATTTGGGGACCCTCAACTGGAGACACCTTAAAGGGACCTGAATTTCAGTGTGTGTGTGCGCATGGGGTGGTCTGCCCTTTCTGAAACCCAAGTCCCTTTGAGGTGTCTCAAATTCAGCACCCACAATCACCAGTCACCTTGGACACACAAAGGGAACAGATCTGTTGCACAGTCGGCAGCTGTTTTCCCTCAGAACTTTTCAGAATTAAAGCTACCCTTTAAGGTGAATCAAAATGTGGGGGGCACCTGTCAGTCTCATAACACCTACGCAGCATTAGTGGGAATCTAGCGTGTAAGGGGCAGAGAAACAAGCTTCCAGGCTTGTCACTTTCCTAATGAAGCATGACTAACATGTGGGCCTCAAGCCTAACCTCACTTCAGAGTGATTGCTGCTCTGCTCATATCACCTCAGAGGATTCTGCTGCATCTTCAAATCACACTGAGCACTCAGCTCAGCTTCACTTCTCAGTGTAGCATTCATTCCACCTTCCACCATGGGGGCTGAATTTATTTGTGAGGAGAAGAAGGGTGGGTCTCTTGGACCGCAGTAGGATTAGCAACCAATGAGGATTTAGGAATTGGCTTGTCATTTTCCGCACTTCCTTCTCACCTGAAATTGCCTGGCAAGTAGGAAAATCATTTTGAATTCGTGCCAAAGAACTGACATGGTTCCTGGCCAGCCATCTCTACCTGACACCCTTGTAAGACAGATAGTTAATTTGGTTTGCCTCCTAAATGATAATTCAAAGGTTTTCAAGGTCTTTATGAGTATTCTATTGTGTATGAGAAACGACGGTGAGCAAAGTGGCACCTGGATCTGATTGAATGTAATCCCAAAAAGCCAGGGGATTTTTTCCCCATAGCATTAGTTATACAGCTAGCCTGTTACACATCATTGCCTTTTATTAGGCATCGTATGGGTTAAGAATTTTAAAAGATTCTGAGCACAGTATGCACCAAAATTTACATAGTAGCTGATGAAAACCCCACTGGAATGCAAGAATTTCTAAGGCTATGTCTACACTTAGGGATTTAGGTCGACTTAAATAAATCTACTTGGAGAGTCCACACAGGACTCCTAAGTCGACTTAAAGTGGGCCTTACTAACTTGACTTAGAAAGTCTATACTAGACTCTCTAAGTCGACTAGTTAGGTCCAGGGAGAGCCAGCCCCGCATGGGGCTGGCTCTCCCCGAGGCAGCAAGCCCCAGACCGCGCGGCTCCCTTCTGGTCGGGACTGCTCAGGTCCCGGGCAGAAGGGAGCCCTTCTAGCCAGGATTGAGTGGCAGGGAAGCCGCGGGTCTGGGGAGAAGGGAGCAGGGGGTCCCCAGGACTAGGGAGCCACAGTGGTTCCCTTCTGCCAGGGAGCCATGTGGTGCTCCCTTGTCTCCCCTGCCCTAAGTCGACCAAGTCGACTTAGGGCGTCCACACTGCTGAAGTTGACTTTAGAAGTTGACTTAAGCAGTAAAGTTGATGTAAAACTAGGTTTTACAAAGTCAACTTTACTTTTCCTTAAGTCGACTTAAGCAGCAGCTTAAGTCGACTTAAGGAAACTCCAGTGTGAATGCAGAGTAAATTAAGTCGACTTAAGCAGGCTTAAGTCAACTTAATTTACAAGTGTAGATGCACCCTAAGATACTTCACATGGCCCCCCTTTCTGTAGTATCTGAGCACCTCACAATCTTTGAACCTGTGAGAGTAGTTCTATCATCCTCATCTTATAGATGAAGCACAGAAGCACAAAGAAATTAAATAATTTACCCAGGGTCACGCAGAAACTCTGGTGCAGAGCAGGAAATTGAATGGCAGCTTTCCAAATCCCAGGTTAATGCCCTAACCACTGGAACAGATGGTCATACTGAGCCAGATTACTGGCTCAGATCCCACATCACATAGGAGCCAGAACTGCCCCACCTCAAGGGAAGCAGTAAACTCCCCTATTGTCTAGGTTTCCTATTGTCTAGGTTGCCAATAAGATTTTTCTTGAATTTGCACAGACCATTTGCTTATTCTCGTGATCTTCCAGTTAGTCCTCTTGGGAGTAGTGTAACTAATCTTGCCTCATATCCCAATGAAGAATTTACCAGAAGCTGTATATACCATTTCCCCAGTTTTTCAGAATTTTGAAATCAACGATTTTTCAATTCTTTCCAGGTTGTAAATTACAATCTGTGTTGATGCCCCATAAATTAAAGCACTCATTGAGTCTACATATAGCAATACCATAAAGGTCTCTCTATGAACAGGCTTTTATAGCCATTTTGGCCAGTGTTACAAAATGACTACAGGCCCATCTTCTACTAAAGGAAAATATTACTCAAATATTAATAGCTAAATTAATAGCACATTCATCCTTGGTGAAAAGTAAAGTACACCAGAGATTAATTTGGTCCTATTTATTCTGAGCCAAAGTTATACCTTCTTTTGCAGCAGCCCTGTTATTTCCCATACTGTTTGAAATTAAATGCATCTAACATTTATATAGGAGGGTCTAAAACTATAGGTCAGATCCTCAGCTCATGTAAATGAGTCTAACTCCTCTGAAGTCAATGAAGCAAACAATGGGAGCTATGTTGATTTATGCCAGCAAAAAATCTGGTTCATTGTTTCACCCAAACTATAAAATCATATAAATACATGCACGTGCACACACAGTGTCTAGGGATGCTATGCAGATGTATAATCCTTTAAGAAACAATCGTATTTATGTCTGCACAGGTTGACAATGTTCCTTTTAATATAGCTAGTAAGTGATGAGGGCTATGAAACAATTACTTAGACAGAAGTAACTTCCAGATTAATAGCACAGATACAGCAGATCCTGCCAGACTGTAGATGTCTGAGACATACTGTAAATCTCCAGCTGTTAGGTGTTCATAGTACTAGCCTAGGTATAGGACAAATATAAAATAAACTGACTGAATTATATTGAAAAATATTACCAATTTCTCTCCTTACTTTGATTCCTTCGACTTAGAACCAACATGCGGAGTTGATAGAGAATCTGTCTGAAATTCTAGAGGGAGAGGCGGAGAAAAGTTTTCTTTAAACATACGTCTTGTCCTGTTGAACAATGGGGATTTTCAGTATTGAATTTTCTTGCTGTTCTACTATTTTGTATTTCAAACAACACTTTTCTGGAGTTGCTGCCTTAACTGAAGCTTTTTGTAACTTAATGATACAATAAGTTGTACGGGAAAAAGGGCTCTCAAAATTAATTATAACAAAAACGCTTAGGGTGTGTCTACACTGGCAACTTAGGTCGACTTAAGTACATTTAAGTCGACCTACACAAAGCCGTGTCCACACTGGGCTTTTATTAAGTCGACTTAAGCGCTTCCTGAAGTTGACTTAATAACACCACCTCTGAAGTTCAACTTAAGCCTTAAGTCGACTTCTTAAAGCCAATGTGGACAGGGAATAGCGCTGAGTTGACCTTATTAAGTTGACTTAAAGCCAGTGTGGATGGAGGATAGCGCTAAGTCGACCTTATTAAGTCGACTTAAAGCCAGTGTGGACGGCTATGTCTACTGTTAAGTGGACTTAAGTTGAGTTAAAGTGTAGCCACTCTGTTAATTTGATTTAACATAGCTGACTTAACTTCACACCTGTAGACATAGCCTTAGAGTCTGAGGAAGGAGTTTTCAGAAAATGGTAAGTTTTACAAGCAAATTTACTTTCCCTTCCATTGCAGTTATGATTATACCCACCTTGTATCACATCGTACTTTGCAGATTGTACCATATGCTCTTCCCAGAACTCACAGCACATTTTGGAGATAAAGTATACCATGTAAATTACTCTACAAACTTAGCAATATGCCAGGTACACAGTTAACAGTGTTATGTAAACTCCTAAACACACACAGGGCAATGTGCTGTTTAAATTCCCTCTGACAGTATGCCAGATGGATTTCTGTCGTACAGTTTAAACCAATACGTATTTGAGAACTTTTGACCAAATCTCCCAAAGTGCCACCTCAAATTTTTTATACTGGGAATTAATTTTGCCCACTTATCACAACAGCAGATTCCTGGAAACGTCTCAGTTGACCCAAACATGCCTGTGCATCTGCATAGTAGTGGGTATTCAGGGGGAGTCCCTAATTTGACCCTAACTAGAATAGTACAATCAATTCTTTTGAGTTGAAATCAGGTCTTAACGGTACTGAATCTGAGTGTGCACTATTGCCAGGAGCACCGAAAGGATAAGACTGGGTGACAGTCCTTGGAGGGCTAGTATCCCGAGTACATACCCAGAGTTTCTGAAGGATTTGCCTTCTGGTGGCTATCCTGTGCCGAAGCTGGTGCCACCACATCTGCACTGCTATGTGAGGTGGCAGGGAGATTAGGGGTTCCCAAATTTTCTTCCTGGAGGTCTGGGCATGTCTTAGTTGGACATAGCAGTGTTGGGTGTCCTGTGGGTGGGGATGGGTCTGCCCGGGGGCATTGGTACCCCACTATTAACACTTCTTGAAGAAAATTATTCATTTTCCTTATTATATACATAGAAACTATAACACTGTAAATAAACTATGTACATGTCATCTATGATGTCCCTGATCATGGCATTCCCCAGGCAGAAACAGAGCTGCACCACTGAGCTCTGGTTCCTAGGGGGCTGCAGGGCTGATACTTCAGGGGCCCAACAGCCACAGATTGCAGGGGGCAGTGGCTTGGAGCAGGAATGGCCACAAATCCTCCAGCATCTGTCAGCTGCCCTGGGAGCTGCCATCTCTCATGGCAGTCCCTGTCTCTTCACCCTCTACCTGCCACCCAGCAGCTCTGCTTCACTCTCTGCCATCCACTGGGGACACTGGTCTCCTCTGGCCCTGGCTGAGGACCAGCACTGACGGCCACTCTGCCAGCGGGAGGGACTGATGACTGCTCCCAGTGTGGGATTCTTTGGTGCTGTCCTTTTCCCAGTCACATGTGGCAACACAGGTGCCCTGTGTCTGCGAAGGTACCTGCCCAGGAGAGGTCAGGGGCATGACTTGAACTATTTGGGGGATGGCTGAATCTTTAAATTGTGCCCTCAACTCACTATCAACATGTATAATTTGGGAAGGCAATGCCCCCCTCTTCCCCGGAGCTCCCCCAAAATCTGCCTATGGTTGCACCAGAGAACCACCTGGGACTGTTACAGCTCACCTTTGAGCTGCGGCCCACAGTTTGGGAACCCCTGAGCTCGATTAAAGCCAGCATGCACATGCTTACCTGTGCTATCATCTCATCTTCACCTGCACTAGAGACATACCAGAAGAGCATGTCTATGCTTGGGATTTTTGGATCAGTGCAAACCCTTCATGTAAACATGCTGCACCAGTGTAAGAGGTTTACAACCAGGGCAAGCTGCAGCTGGGCAAGCCATTTTGTTACACCAGTGTAACACATCTCTACTAGGTGCTGCTGTAACCCACTGGTCAGTGTGTTATTCACATCCACCTCTGTGCCCACTCCATAGAGACATAGGGTCTGTTATAGCTCTCAGTTGGAGAGCCTGGTTCTTTAGTTCAAGCTGTAGACTACGGCTGGCCCTAGACCAAATGGTGCCCCAGGTGAGGAAGCATCTTTGCTGCCCCAAGCCATTTCTTAAATTTTTGAATAGCTTATTTTTATTGCATTTGTAGCCCATTTCATGACTTTGATCTATGGTTTGCATGCATGATTTATTCTTCATATAAGATGATAAATTTGCATGCTAGGGGCTGTAAACCTGTATTTATTCTTGACAATTCTAAGTGAATAAAAAAAATGTTTCCTCTAAGCTTATAGAAACTTTTGAATTTTAAGAATACCAGAAATGTATTAACATCAAGAAATCGAACTGTGCAACAACTTTGAATGGAGCAGGATGTAATAGTGTTACAGTAGGTGACAGAGTTTGTCCTCATGAATGAAAGCACAGCATCAGTGTGGTCCAAAGACTGGCTGATGGGCATTTTCAAGTGATAAAATCATAAGCAATGTCGGTCTCTCATCAGCCATAATCGATCAAAGATATGGTTTAACAAGCTTGAGCTTCAAAAAGCTGCATATACCACTGGCAACTGTAACTGGCAACATGAGCAGAATCCTCAAAGCAACCTACACATCAGGAAAAGTGTTTGTCAGCTCTGTATCATGAATAAATTGGAGAATTTGGAGTAAAGAGTGCTTCCCACTCCCAACTTCTGAAGGGGGTTCCAGGGAGGAGGAAGCCACGCTGTTCTCTGTAGTGGCAGAACAAGGAGCAATGGTCTCCATTTGCAGTGGTGGAGGTCTAGGTTGGATATTAGAAAACACTTTTTCACTAGGGTGGTGGTGAAGCACTGGAATGGGCTACCTAGGGAGATGATGGAATCTCCATTCATCCTGCTTGACAAAGACCTGGCTGGTATAATTTAGATGATAATACAAAAGGAGCGCTTAAAAATGATAGAGTCATTGCGGAGAAACTAAATGGATTCTTTGCTTTGGTTTTTACGGCTGAAGATGTTAGTGAGATTCCCAAACCTGAGCCAGCTTTTGTAGGTGACAGATCTGAGGAACTGTCACAGATTGAAGTGTCACTAGAGGAAGTTTTGGAATTAATTGATAAACTCAACATTAACAAGTCACCGGGACCAGATGGCATTCACACAAGAGTTCTGAAAGAACTCAAATGTGAAGTCGCAGAACTATTAACTAAGATTTGTAACCTGTCCCTTAAAATGGCTTCGGTACCCAAAGACTGGAAGTTAGCTAATGTAACGCCAATATTTTAAAAGGGCCCTAGAGGGGACCCCGGCAATTACAGACCGGTAAGTCTAACGTCGGTACTGGGCAAATTAGTTGAAACAATAGTTAAGAATAAAATTGTCAGTCACATAGAAAAACATAAACTGTTGAGCAATAGCCAACATGGTTTCTGTAAGGGGAAATCATGTCTTACTAACCTATTAGAGTTCTTTGAAGGGGTCAACAAACATGTGGACAGGGGGGATCCAGTGGACATAGTGTACTTAGATTTCCAGAAAGCCTTTGACAAGGTCCCTCACCAAAGGCTGTTACGTAAGTTAAGTTGTCATGGGATAAAAGGGAAGGTCCTTTCATGGATTGAGAACTGGTTAAAAGACAGGGAACAAAGGGTAGGAATAAATGGTAAATTCTCAGATTGGAAAAGGGTAGCTAGTGGTGTTCCCCAAGGGTCGGTCCTAGGACCAGTCCTATTCAATTTATTCATAAATGATCTGGAGAAAGGGGTAAACAGTGAGGTGGCTAAGTTTGCAGATGATACTAAACTACTCAAGATAGTCAAGACCAAAGCAGACTGTTAAAAACTTCAAAAAGATCTCACAAAACTAAGTGATTGGGCAACCAAATGGCAAATGAAATTTAATGTGGATAAGTGTAAAGTAATGCACATTGGAAAAAATAACCCCAACTATACCTATAATATGATGGGAGCTAATTTGGCCACAACGAGTCAAGAAAAAGATCTTGGAGTCATTGTGGATAGTTCTCTGAAGATGTCCATACAGTGTGCGGAGGCGGTCAAAAAAGCAAACAGGATGTTAGGAATCATTAAAAAGGGGATAGAAAATAAGACTGCAAATGTATTATTGCCCTTATATAAATCCATGGTACGCCCACATCTCGAATACTGTGTACAGATGTGGTCTCCTCATCTCAAAAAAGATATTCTAGCACTAGAAAAGGTTCAGAAAAGGGCAACTAAAATGATTAGGGGTTTGGAGAGTGTCTCGTATGAGGAACGATTAAAAAGGCTAGGCCTCTTCAGCTTGGAAAAGAGGAGACTGAGGGGGGACATGATAGAAGTATATAAAATTATGACTGATGTGGAAAAAGTGGACAAGGAAAAGTTGTTTATTTACTCCCATAATACAAGAACCAGGGGTCACCAAATGAAACTGATAGGTAGCAGGTTCAAAACAAATAAAAGGAAGTTCTTCTTCACACAACGCACAGTCAACTTGTGGAACTCCTTACCTGAGGAGGTTGTGAAGGCTGGGACTATAACAATATTAAAAAGGGAACTGGATAAGTTCATGGTGGCTAAGTCCATAAATGGCTATTAGCCAGAAAGAGGTTAAGAATGGTGTCCCTAGCCTCTGTTTATCAGAGGATGGAGACGGATGGCAGGAGAGTGATCACTTGATCATTGCCTGTTAGGTTCACTCCCTCTGGGGCACCTGGGCACTGGCCACTGTCGGTAGACAGTTACTGGGCTGGATGGACCTCTGGTCTGACCCAGTACGGCCTTTCTTATGTTCTTATGTATAATTTAGTTGCGTTTGGTCCTGCTATGAGCAAAGGGTTGGCCTAGATGACCTCCTGAGGTCCCTTCCAACCTAATATTCTATGATTCTTTGATTCCTGTGTTGCAAAATGTGACAGATGTTATCCAATTTGACAGAGGGTCAACTCCTAAAATTTCCTCCATACCTTTGGCCACCATGATGACATCTTCAAATCTGTTGTCTCAGTAGGCTACAACAAAATCAAAGCTCTTTCTCATCAAAATAGTAGCAGTAACGATATCCATCAACTGAGTTTTTAATGTCTTGCTTGCAACATTTACTTGCAACAGAATATCGTGCCAAACCACAGTTGAGACCAGAAATTTGAAGTCAGTGAACTGGTTTGCCTGACTTTGCATCTCGTGTCAAATTCCCGCCTTGGCTTTACTTGACTGTGCCAGTTCCATCAAGGTGTTGTAAATCTCAGTCACTTGGTGCTTCACTGATCTTATGTTGTCAATGCTGCACTCCCCATGAGGGCACTTCAGTGTCTTGTAACATTGTCTGTGAGGCTCTTCCACCTGATAGTAAATGTGAATTTTAAGCAAAACTGTTCACGGACAGGAGATTCTGATTTTGTAAATTTGAGTATTCACACTGAAAACCCAATTCTGATCTTGTGTTTACATTATACTAACCTGATCAAGGACCATTTGAGTGCTCATGCATACAAGGCTCAGGAAAATCAGGATCTGATTTAGTTAACCTGCTGAAAAGTGGTTTTAATTAAACCTGTTTAAAATTAATCCTTTTGCTAGAGCTTGTCGACACTACTGGATAAGAAGCTTTAGAATTGATTGAAATTTTTTCATAAATTTCTGAAGACTTAAGAGGTACTCTCATCTAATCAGGGAACAGAAAATGACCACATGTTCACAGTACAACATATCATATGATCACCATGTCCCACCTAATCTAATCACTCCATGTCAAATTTCAAATATTAAATTCTCCAACAAATTATTCATAGCCAAGCTACAGAAAATCATGGTTCATAAATGCTCAGGGGAGACCTCGTTAATTTTGGAGATAAAAGCCAAGGTTTGCCTTCACTGAGCATGCTCTAGCTTCTCACACCTCCTGGTGCAGAGTTCCCACACAGCAACTGAGCATGCTCCAGCCCAGACTCCCCCCTGATGATCACTCTCACTGCTCTGGGTCCGGTGAGGAGGACAGATGGTCGCTGGAATCCAGAACAGGGCGCCTGTTTCCTCTATGCACACAGTGACTTGCCTTGCTTCCATCCAGGCAGTGTGGAGGAGGAAGCCATCTGATTCTAATGCAGAGGGGACAAAAGCTGGACTAGCGGTGAAGAAAAGGAGAGACTGGTACTAAAAGCCTCGGGAGACTGGGACTGGGGAGCAAGAGGAAGGAAGAAACTGGGATTGGCTGGGCAAGGAGACTGGGGCTTGGATGAAAAGCCTGAGGAGTGGAGACCGGCTGGGAAGAGGAACCAGGGGTGGAGAAGACACAAGAATGGGGCATAGACAGGTTGAAAGGGATAGGACAGATAGGGTGAAGTTTGATGAGAAAAAACAAAAAAGTCTGGGCCCATTAGAGAACACTCCCCTCGAGACCCTGGGATTGAACCCAAGGCTCCTGAGTCTATTATCATCATATATCTTTGAAACAACCTGGCAAAGTGCGTCTTTCATCTCCTCTAGCGTTGACCCACTAAAAGATAGCAACCTATTATTGCTATCAGTTGTTCTTCCATTAGCACAGGTTTCAGAGATCTGTGCAGATGATATGAAATTTCCAACCCTGCTCCTGACCCATGTGAGTGTTGAATTTTTGTGTTTTTCAGTTGCTGTTTAAAAAAATCCAGAAAACCTCCCCCAAACCTATGTATAAAGGGCATGACTAACGTTGCAAAGTCAAACTC
Organism: Pelusios castaneus; assembly: GCA_007922175.1. Taxonomy (NCBI): domain Eukaryota; kingdom Metazoa; phylum Chordata; order Testudines; family Pelomedusidae; genus Pelusios; species Pelusios castaneus. The sequence goes on from ML686154.1 coordinate 137,920, forward strand.
TTGAAAATTAGAAAATGCCTGAATCAAAGTTGCCTCTGTAACCTTAATTTGGCATCCTTATGGATATGCCAGGAGTGGCCAACTGTGGCTTGTGAGCTGCATATGGCTTTTTAAAAGTGAAAGTGCGGCTCGCAGAGTCCCCTACTGTGCTCCTATTCTCTGCCTACCAGACTGCGGTGGGGAGCTTGGAGTTTCTGACCAGCAGCAGGATGGTGTGGTTAAAGGGTTCTGTCCAGCAGGGAGAGGAGGTAAGTTTAGCCACCCCTGGCACGTTCACTATGTCATGATATATTCTTTAATTACATGATCACACACCATTTTTGCCACATTTTCTAACTTCTGAGTGCTTGAGTTTGCAATCTTAATCATGGTTTTTTTAATGTAGGTTTTGTGTGTGCATCATAATTCATTTGTTTCCAATCCGTGGCCCATGGCTTCTTTAAAAGTGGTTCACCACTCCTCTCTTGCTGGCTGTAGAAGGGAGCAACTGCTGAAAGATCCAGGCAGAACACATTGCCGTGAGGCCACAAGACCAGTGCAAGCTCCTTGCTGTAGCCCAGGGCAACCGTTCTCAACCACTGTGTTGGGACACATTACTGTGTGTGTCACAGAGAGCCAGGGAGATAGCTGGATTCAGCCTGCGGGGCGGTGGGGGCTGCCGTGTCTTGTAGGGAAGTGGTTTTCAAACCACGGGTTGGGACCCAGTACTGGATTGGAGACCCTCAGATACTGGGTCTCAGTGCACCTGCCAATAGACTGGAACGCATTACTCAAAGATGTAATTCTTGGGTCATGGGCATAAATGATTTGTTTCAACTGGGTCCCAAGAAAAAAAGTTTGAAAACCACTGCTGTAGGGTCACAATATACTGCCGAAAAAGGTTGAGAACCACGGGCCCAGGGGACAGATCAACACTTCCCTCCTCTAGCTCCAGCAAAGAGCACAGAAAAGCACATCTATAGATGCTGGTGTCTCTGCTGGAGCCAGAGGGAAGGGAGCACTGATCTCCTGTCTTCCTGGCTGCAGACAGGAGCTACTGGCTAGGTACCTTCTGTCTGCCTGCAGAGTGTGTGTGTGGGAGGTGGGGGGTGGTTAGGGTAGGGGGCTGCTGGCGGAGATTGGCTGTAAAAATGATATCTATGGCCCTTGAGCCAGAAAGATTGGGAACCACTAATGTAATTATATAGAAGTGTGACTATCAACCATATGTGAGCAACTCATTGCAAAATAAATTTGGAATTTTAATCTCATAGCCACAAGACATTGTCATGTGATCTGGTGCATTTATAGCATAAGGCCTGGTATATCACTCACTCCCTGGGTTTACTCCTATGGAACACCAATGACTTCAGTGGAATTGCTTCTGATTTACACTGATGTTAAGGGAGCGGAGAATTACACTCATAGTTGGGTATTTTTTACTACCAGTTTTAAAGACAATCAGGTATACGTAAATGACTATAGAAGGGGAACTAGAGTGAAATAAAAGCAGTGTAGCCCAGGTGCTGAAGCAAAACCATACTAAGAGAGAGAAATATTGCAAACAAAATTTTTATGTCTTAAGACATAATTTAAAAATAAATAGAGATTAACTGCACTGCTACAGGCTGGGGACCGATCGGCTAAGTAGCAGCGCTGTAGAAAAGGACCCGGGGGTTATGGTGGACAGGAAGATGAATATGAGCCAACAGTGTGCCCTTGTTGCCAAAAAGGCCAATGCCATATTAGGCTGCATCAGTAGGAGTATTGCCAGCAGATCGAGGGATGTGATAATTCCCCTCTATTCGACACTGGTCAGGCCACATCTGTAATACTGTGTCCAGTTTTGGGCTCCCCACTACAGAAAGGATGTGGACAAATTAGAAAGAGTCCAGCGGAGGGCAACAAAAATGATTAGGGGGCTGGGGCACATGATTTATGAGGAGAGACTGAAGGAAGTAGGCTTATTTAGTCTACAGAAGAGAAGACTGTGGGGAGATTTGATAGCAACCTTCAACTACTTGAAGTGGGTGCTCCAAAGAAGAGGGAGGTAGGCTGTTCTCGGTAGTAACAGAGGACAGAACAAGGAGCAATGGTTTCAAATTACAGCTGGGGAGGTCAAGGTTGGATATTAGGAAAAACTTTCTCACTAGGAGGGTGGTGAAGTATTGGAATGGGCTATCTAGGGAGGTGGTAGAATCTCCATCTTTGGAGATTTTTAAGGCCCAGTTAGCCAAAATCCTGGCTGGGGTGATTTAGTGGGAGTGGTCCTGCTTTTTAGCAGGGGGTTGGACTAGATGACCTCGTGAGGTCCCTTCCAACCCTATGATTCTATGATTCTATAACTCTTCTTCCCACAGCTTTCTGTTTTGTAAGGTTGGCTGGATTAACTGACACACAATAAAATACTGCTAAAGGCTGGGTTTAAAAGAAAAGAATTCAATCAAAAAGAGCTAGGACGTCATCAATTGACATTGTATTTTATTAATTTGCTGATGGTTCTATGTAATAGAATGACATGGAAAGTTCCATGTGGACAGAAACCACAAAATTCACATCTGGATTTCAAACAGCCAGAAAGTTCAAAGGCATCGGTTTGGCCCCCCTGTATGTACAGGATGGGATTTTCAAAAGCACTCAGCCTTGCCTGAACTCTCTTCCCATCATTGGTAAAATTCTCATTGACATCAGTGGGAATATTTAGGTAAGTGCTGAGAACTTCTGAAAATCTGTATGTGAAATCCAGATCTGGATTCAGGCTTAGTTTCTGACCCTGTGCTGAAAGCTCAGCATCCTTCTCTATATAGCACATCTGAAAAATCCACTTTTTTAGAAGGCAGCTGTGGGCTCATTTTTCAAAGCTAGGTACCTAAAGAGAGGTGCCTAACTCTGGATGTAGATATCCATAGGTGGGATTTTCTAAAGCACTCAGCAATGGCCTAATTCATCTCCCACCAAAATCAGTGAGCATTTTACTGGTGTCTTATTGAGAGCATTTAGATCAGCACTGAGCACCTTTGAAAAACCCTCCCCAGTACCCAGTTTGATAACCATGGCCTCCATGTCTGAACACATATTTTAAAAGGACAAAAAGAAATCCTCCGCAGCCAAAATACCTGTCAATAAGCTGCCTTTGGGTGACATTGCTTGAGCGCTTTCCAAGTGACTTTCCCTGGACTTTTTATCCAGCTCTCTTGGAAGAGAGGTGATGGTTCCTACCAGATTGTTTTCGTCCAAGACATGCTCTCTGCTGAGTTCCCCACTCCTTCCTCTCTCCAGCAAACAGCGATTACTCTGTTCAACATACTCCTCCACTGACTGGTTACTAAGGACCCCTTTTGCAGTCAAATACTCTTTTTCCAGCTTTTTAACATTTTCCACGGTGAGGTTCAAAACAGCAGCCTGGGAATCTGATGAAATACACCCAGAAGGAGATGGGGATGTTCTTGGTTGGGACTGGTTACTGCTAGTCCCTGACAGCTTGTGTCCTTTCAACATATCTGCAATGCATTAAAGAGATGAAAATCTTCAGCAACAGGCAAAGTCAATTCATCATTCTGGTAACAAAGAAAGAAAGAATAATCCCATTAGTCATTTACTACTGCTGGGCACATTGATTTATGTAGTTAAAATATTCCCACTGAGATAACCTTATTAGATTGAAAATCACTTTCTTTTCAGGAGGGGCTACTAGGGCATCAATTCAGCAAAGCACTTAAGCATGTCCTTAGCATTAAGCTTAAATCCCATTGTAGTCAGCAGGACTTTGTTAAGTGTGTGCTTTTATGCTTTGCTGAATCGGGACCTGGGATAGCTTAAAAAAAAAAAATACCGCAGAGAAGTCCATACACATAGGCCCAATCACAGTGGAATCAAGTACCTTGTATCAGTGTTATGGTAGTAGCCATTAATTCTGCAATTAGATTGCATTTGTGATTTCATTATTAACCCATTTTTCCAGGGGCTTTGTTGTTGGCTATAACGCTGTATGCTTGAAACTTAGCATATGAAGTGTGGATTCAAGCACACTTTGTATTCATTACCAGTGTCCGAACAAATTACTGTAGGCATTTTGTACTATGTGCTGGTAAAGAAAACAAACATACAAGGGAATCTCTTTAAATGGCTCTGCCAGTGGTCAGTTTAACATGCCAATTAAGAGATGACATATAAGACATCCAAGAAAGACTTGAAATGAATAAGAGCTTTTGAAAAGCCTCTATGGATTTTATGTTTTTAATTTTGTACAGCTCTTAGTGAAACATACACTTGTCAAGTGGCGTGACTTGCCCTGCTCTTCTAAGTATCTGGCTATTCATATCTGCAGTTTTCCTCTGATCCACCAAGTCTGTTCTATGTAAAAGAAAAGGAAAAGGGGCTGTGGGCATGGAATAAAGATAGCTTGATGGCACCTGTGTTTCACAAACCCATCCTGGCTATTATTTTCCTCTGCTTTAGTTGCCCACCAATATTGCCATTAACACCCATTTTGCCTAGATTAAACATCTGATCAATAGTTTGGGGACTCTCCGTTACTCTTTGAAAGGCTGGAAGCATATTAGTCTTCTTCCAGCAATTGAGAAACTCATCTAATTACAATAGATTCTAAGGCCAGAAGAGACCATTGTGATCATCTTCCCCAGCATAACATTCAATATTAATTTTTACAATTGTCAGTGATGGAGGATCCTTGGTAAATTTTACCAATGGTTAATTATCATCACTGATAAAAAAATAACATATTATTTCCAATCTGAAGTCATCTAACTTTGTCTTCCAGCCACTGAATTACATCACACAGTAGAACCTCAGAGTTACAACACCACAGTTACAAACTGACTGTTCAAATGCACAATTCATTTGGAATTAGAAATTTACAATCAGGCAGCAGCAGTGACAAAGAAAATGTACAGTGCAGTTCTGTATTAAATGTAAACTATTTAAAAAATAAAGACTAAATTTAAAAAAGATTAGGCAAGGAAAGGAAACTGTGTTTGGTGGCAAGTTCCAGAGGAGTAGCTGTGTTAATTTTTTTCAGCAAAACAAACAAGGAGTTCCATGGCACTTTTAAAGACCAACAAATTTATTTATTGCATAAGCTTTTGTGGGCACAATCCCACTTCTTCAGATGCATGAAATGGAAAATCAAGCAAGTATGACTGTCTCTCTGGAACTGTTTGAATTTACTTTCTACCCCAACCTTCTCTGTATGTATATATACAGGTAACATATTTCATTTTCCATTTCATGCATCTACTGAAGTGGGATTGCACCTACAAAAGCTTATGCAATAAATAAATTTGTTGGTCTTTAAAAATGCCATGGGACTCCTTTTTTTGTTTCTGTGCTTGTTTCATTTAAATGAAGAGGGTTAAAAGCAGCATTTATCTGCTGCATAGTAAAGTTTCAAAGCTGTATTAAGACTTTATTTAGTTTTAAACTTCTGAAAGAACAACTAGAACATTTTGTTCAGAGTTACAAACTTTTTAGAGTTATGAACAATCTCCATTCCCGAGGTGTTTGTAACTCTAAGGCTGCATCTACACTTGTAAATTAAGTCGACTTAAGCTTGCTTAAATTGACTTAATTTACCCTGCATCTACACTACAGTTTTCTTAAGTCGACTTAAGCAACTTGCTTAAGTCGACTTAAGGAAAATAAAGTTGACTTAAGGAAAATTAATTCGACTTTATTACACCTAGTTTTAATTCAATTTAAGGCTTAATTTGACTTTTTAAAGTCAAATTAAGCCAGTGTAGACGTGGGGTAGCCCTAAGTTGACTTAGAGCTACCCCAGGACTACACCAATGCCCTCCCTGCCGGGGGGGGGGGGGGGCCCACGGGGGGAGTCTGGCATGCCCCCCCACAGGGCAAGGCAGAGCCCTGCCCACCCTGTCCCTATGCTCTGCCAGGGTCCCTGTCCCCCTTTGCCCCATTCTACCTATATACAATGGGGCAAAGGCTGAGTCCCCTGGCAGTGGGCAAGGGGTGTCCCCCTGCCCATGGACCTGCCTGAGGTCCCCCTAGCCCTAGAAGTCAACCTAAGTGTCCAGTGTGTATTGTGTATGCTCTAGGTCGACTTTGTAAGTTCCCCCCAAAGTCGACTTAAAATTTAGGTGTAGACTCACTAAGTCGACTTAGTTAAAGTCGACCTAAATTTTCAAGTGTAGACATAGCCTAAGGTTCTACAGTACCTTGTTTTGCTAGACTGAGAAACCCGATATTTGTTCCCTTAGATATTTCCAGCCTATGATCAAGTCATCCCTTAATTTTCTCTTTGTTAAGATAAATAGATTGAGCTCCTTGGCTATGCCTACACTAGCAATTTAGGTCAATTTAAGGAGGCTTAAGTTGACTTAAATTACTCCCTGTTAATACCAGACTTTCATTAAGTCAACTTAAGAAATTCCTTAAGTCGACATAATGAAAGCTAAAGTCAACTTAATAAGAACCACCCATTAGGTCGACTTAAGCCTTAAATTGACTTCTTAAGTCGACTTAAGGACGGTGTGGATGTGGAGTAACCCTTAAGTCGACTTTATTAAGTCAACTTAAGTGGGGCTAGGTTGACTTAAGAAAGTGGACTCAGTCAACTTAAGGTTAAGTTGACTGAGTCCACTTTGTTAAGTCAACTTAATCAAGTTGGCTTTAAGTCAACTTAAAGTCGATCTTATAAAGTCGACTTAACAAAGTTGACCTAATTTTTAATAGTGTAGACATTGAGTCTATTCCCATAAAATGGGTTTTTTAATCTGTTAATCATTCTCCAGGCTCTTCTTTGAATTATCTGTAATTTATCTACATCCTTCTTGAATTGTGGACGCCAGAACTGGACACAGTATTCCAACAGTTATCACACCATGGCCAGGGCTGTATCATCAAAGGGACTTTAGGGGCTTAAGCCCAGGGACCTGGCCAAAAGGAGGCCCTGGGCTCCAACCCCTAAAGCCCTTATGATAATCTGGCATCTCCGCCCCACTCAGCACCAGCAAGGAAGGAATGCAGAGAGCGCTCCTTTCCCTGCCAGCACTGTGGGTAGGAAGGGGGCGGGCCCTGGAGCCAGAGGGGTGGGGGTTTGTGCTCTGCCCTGCCCTATGCTGGCTGGTCTGCCCCCAGGGGTGCAGCAAGTCAGAGCCTGCTTGCTCCACCTAGGGGGCAGGGTCAGGTGTGGCCTGCGCTCCAGCAGCCGGCCTGGCATGCAACTCTGCACCAGCTGAGGCCTACTGCGTGCCAGCCACCACTTCCCTCACCCATGCAGACTGGCTGGAGTGGGGCTGTGGCGGGGGAGGGCCCTTGCCCCCCCGCAGGGATGGGGTGTGGGGGCTCAGCCCCTGCGATGGGGGCCCGGGATGGGGGGGACCCGAGGTGGGGGGCAGCCTGGGGTCCCCAGGCCGGTAAATCTGGCCCTGACCATGAATGATATTATTCCTATTGTAGCTCTGATATATTCTCAGATGGTTCCTTTGGGACCCTAAACTACCACTCTCCCATTCCTGGGGTGCTTTTTTCATTACATTTCTGTGCTTTCTTTTCATTTTTATTGGAAGGGGTCTTCTGCTACATTCTTCCAAATTAAGGGGCAAGAAAATTCAAGTCTGGTTAGGGAATCCAAATGCAATACCCTGCACGGAACACCCCAGATTCTTGAAGGAGAATTGGTGTCATTACAAGGTATGATGGTTGTTGCTTCCCAGAAATGTCTTGCAAAAGCAATTTCAAAACTTTTAGCTATTCTGAAATTCTATTGAAACTATCCTTTCCTATCCCACAATAGCTCCCTCTTTCCTGTCCTGCCCTCTCCTTATTGCATAAGGGGTATGTGGGTGAGGGTTTGTGGCCTGCATTGTGCAGGAGGTCAGACTAGATGATCATATTGGTCCCTTCTGACCTTAAAATTTATGAGTCGATGAGCATATCCTTCTCCTCCTCCTAATAACCACTCTAGAGAATATCTACCACAACCCTAAATAAGCTGTTTCAATAGATAAATTCCCTCATTGTTTAGAATTTGCTCCTGTTTGTACGAATTTATCTAGCTTCACCTTCTACCCACTGGATCTTATTGCCTATGTCTGCTAGCTTAAAGGGTCCTCTATTATAAAAAATCTTTCCTTCTATAGGTACTTAAAGATGGTGATCCAAGTCACCTGTTAACCTTCTTTTGGATAAACTAACTAGACTGAGTTTTTTCGGTGTCATTGTAAGGCACGTTTTCTAGATCTTAAATCATTCTCATAGCTTATTTCTAAATCTCCTCCAATTTGTCAACATCCTTTGTAAAGCATCCCATTGTGCTAGATGGTGTCCTACCACATATTAAGAGACTGTCTGTGCCTCACAGAGATTATAGTCAAAGTAGACAAGGCAAACTAAAGGTGGGAGGGCAAAGAGCATTGAAGTGCCTTGTTTACAGTTACACAGTAGGTCTAGGGCCAATCAGGGATTAGAACCCAGGTTTTCTGACTGTCAGTTTAATGCTAGTCCACCAGCGCAGTCCCCTGCTCAGATTTACTACTGTTGCTGCTGCCTTTAACTGGGGAAAGAAGATGAGTTCCTCGCTCGGGCTATGTCTACACTTGTAAATTTAGGTTGATTTAGTTAAGTCGACTTAGCATGTCTACACCTAAATTTAAAGTCGACTTAGGGGGGAACTTACAAAGTCGACCTAGAACGTCCACACTGGATGCCTAGGTCGACTTCTAGGGGCTAGGGAGACCTTGGGCAGGTCCACAGTGGCAGGGGGGCACCCCTTGCCCAGTTCCAGGTGGCTCAGCCTTTGCCCCATTGTACATGGGTACAATGGGGCAAAGGGGGACAGGGACCCTGGCAGGTCATAGGGGCAGGGTGGGCATGCCAGGCTCTCCCTGTACCCCCCACCCCCGGCAGGGAGGGCAGTGGAAGAGTCCTGGAGTAGCCCTAAATCAACTTAGGCAACTTGCTTAAGTCGACCTAAGGAAACTGTAGTGTAGACTCAGGGTAAATTAAGTCGACGTAAGCAAACTTAAGTCGACTTAATTTACAAGTGTAGACGCAGCCTCACTTTCTCTTTGAGTACTGGTTGTTGTGGGGGAAGTTAAGACGTTGCGAGTGACAAGAAAAAAACCAATCACCTTGCCTGTTGGGACTTCCAGTGTACATTTATTTAGTTGTTTACTGATATTTTATTATTTATTTAAAATATTAAGTCTCAAAACCATCTACTGATTGTAGAGGCCTAATATTTGTAAGCTATCCATTTCCTCTCACTGGCTGCGTCTACACTGGTAAATTAAGTCGACTTAAGCTTGGCTTAAGT
>ML686154.1:147593-181240 GCA_007922175.1 Pelusios castaneus
CAGGGGCTCCCCAGGACAAGGGAGCCACAGTGGCTCCCTTCTGCCAGGGAGCCATGTGGTGCTCCCTTGTCCCCACGTCCTAAGTCGACCAAGTCTACTTAGGGCATCTACCCCGGCTAAGTAGACTTATTAAAGTCGACTTAGACACTAGTTCGAATTATAACGAGGTGTTAATAATTTTTCTGCTTAAAAATGGCCTTTTTTCCCCCAACCAATGGAACTGATCCTTTAACTGATCCCTGAGAAACTATTGCAAAGTAAATGTCCATATACTTGGATCAGGATGAAAGCAGGTGTTGTAGAAACACAGAGGTGGACACGCTCCTTGTCCTGCAATCGAGGGCTATGTCTACACTAGAAAAACTTAAGTCGACTTTGTTAAGTTGACTTAATAGGGTTGACTTTAAGTCGACTTAAAGTCGACCTTATTAAGTCGACTTAACAAAGTGGTTTCCATGGACATAGACTTAGTCCACTTTGTTAAGTCGACCTAACTGCCCTTAGGTCGACTTAACAAAGTGGACTTAAGTGTCCACACTGTGCTTACGTTGAACTAAAGAAGGAGTAGATCGACCTAAGAAGGGTTAGGTCGACCTACTCAGCACGTCTCATTAAGTCGACTTAAGCTTTCATTAAGTCAACTTAAGGAATTTCTTAAATCGACTTAATGAAAGCCCAGTGTGGACTGGGACCAAGTTAGGTCGACTTAAGCCTTCTTAAGTCGACCTAACTTACAAGTGTAGACGTAGCCTAGGATGTTAGATTAGTATAGGGTTCAAACTCTGCACTTGCATGGCATGGGGAAAAAATACATTTGACATGACTTCCCATCACTGAGAAATGAGTTCTTCATGAAGCCATGCCTGTGTGGTGTATACCTTTCTAGCAGTGGGTGGGCCAGCTAGACATTGATGAGCTTGCTGCAGCACCAGCTAACAGAGAGGGTTGTGTCAGTAGAGGCTTATGTGCTAAATTCCAGGTTTGATCTCTGCTGTTGATAAGGGATGTTGGTGTTACATTTGCACCTTGGTTTGTAAGCTGTTTATTGACTTTTCATTTTAAGAACATCAGGGTACGGAGCGTGACAGGTCAGGCTAAAGCTGCATATGATGGAGTGGATGCTGTCACAAGGCTCTGCTATTGTTTTATAGAGCTAGTCAAAAGAAAAAAAAAAGGAAAACCCACTTTGTATGAAAATTAAGAACTGTCCCTGTTTTGTGGGGGTTCAAAATAGACCTAATTTTCCTTTCTTTCATTAAAGTTTTTGTGCTATTTTTTATTTTTTTTAATCATTTTTTGACCATGATCAAATATTTTTCAGGAAAAAATGGATGATAAATATCAGGAAGAATATCACTGAAATGTTCGGGAAGAAAAAAATCTCTAGAAACATAATAAGACAGCCACTTTCTGCCTTTCAGAGTTCCTGATTTAGGGAGCCATAATATAAAATAGCAAATAATAATTCAGTCTAGAAAATAAACCACAGAATGTTAAATGGCCACTACAAACATCACAAAGGATCACCTGTTCAACATATACAAAGTTTTGCATGCAGCTATTCCTCTCCCACAAAGGTCCAAGCTGAACTGAACATGCACTCAGACATCACCAGTTATCTACAGAAAAGTAAACAAAAGTGATGTTTATCTGCTATTTCCTTTACACAGCTTCACATTCTTTGCAGCTCTTCTATGCTGAAATCTAATCTGAATATTTGAATCTTAAGGAAACAAACACATCTGAAGTGATTTGAAGGCTGCTGGCTTATGAGGCAATCTCCTTTGATTCATCGGGGGCACAGGAAAAGAGGTGATTATATTCATTTTAATAAAAGTGGAATCACCTCGCTGGCATAGTTGCCCTATGCATTTACTTTTCCTTAGTTTCCTCGTTTGTCTTGCCACCAGCGCTTTTCAATTCTCCACAGCAATCAGAACTGACATATTTGCTGGAAGCAGCAGAAGGACCTTGTGTGATCCAGGGACTTCCGTCAGTGAAGTTAGCTTCAGAGCAGCCTTCCCTCATTAAAAACAAACCAAACAAAACATCTGGTCACTGACAATCTAGCCCAGATAAAATTGACCACTCAAGTGAGCTTAAGAGTCTCCCTGGTCAAATAAGTCCTTTGGCAGGGTCTACCACCATTCTTGAATATACATGCCAGTCACATCAGCTTAGTTCACTATCAAAAACATGTTTCCCTTACATTGAGCACGTCAGTCATAGCTCATAAAAATCAAGATTCTGTTTTCACTCCAATTCACACAGCCTCGTGATTTGGCCTTGGAGGAAATCATCATTTGCTAATGAGAAACTTTTTCATGTTACAGTGGGGCAACTGCTATTGACCTTAGAAAATGATAAAAGAAGGAAGACTACAAGTGGGTCTTTATATTCAGGGTTTGGGGTGAGTGCCTGGCTTTATCACACTCACTGACACTCCCTGGCACCCTTTCCATGACCTTCCTATCTTTGCTTTCATGGGGAGAAAGGTGAAGAGAGTGCCTGAGGCTTTGTCTATGATGGAGCACTGGTGCTGACCTCTATAACTTGGACTCTAACTGGGTATGTCTACACTAGAAAAAGTTAAGTTGACTTAATAAGGTTGACTTTAAGTTGACTTAAAATTGACCTTATTAATTCAACTTAACAAAGTGGCAACACTTTAAGTTGACTTAGTCCACTTTGTTAAGTTGACTTAACTGGCCTTAAGTCGACTTAATAAAGTCAACTTAAGGGTTGCTCCCCGTCCACACTGTCCTTAAGTCGACTTAAGGAGTCGACTTACGGCTTAAGTTGACCTAATGGGCGGTTGTTATTAAGTTGACTTAAGCTTTCATTAAGTCGACTTAAGGAATTTCTTAAATCAACTTCATGAAAGTCCAGTGTAGACATGGAGTAATTTAGGTCGACGTAAGTGTCCTTAAATCGACCTAAATTGCTAGTATAGACATACCCACTGAGATTTATTCCTATGTGCAACCAGGATAAACCCTGATAAACTCATGTGAAAAAACTCCAGCTTGCTTTGTCTACACACAGCGGTCAGCAGAGGTGTAGCTACACAGATTGTTGGCCACTAATTACTAAATCAGGTCTATTCCTACCCATAGATAACCTTGATTCTCTTCTCACACCAGTTTGATATTGGTGAACCTCCACTGTGAAATTTCTGATTTACACCAGTTGGAGAGAATAATTAGGCCTGCAATCTCTGGCAATAAGATCTGTACTGAGGTTAGCCCAGATGCCATCCCGTGGAACCTTACACGTTACTGTGGGCAAAGAATGCACTTGGAAAGATTCCTCAGAAGGAGACTGGGGAATGCAGAAGAGCTGAATGAAACTGCATCAAGATCCAGTGCACGCTGTGAGTTCCCAGAGAACTCCTTCTCTCTGGGATTATTCAAGGACATGGGAGGGACTCACAGGAGTTTATTATTAGTGTTACTGTACACCCCAAGCCCACTGCCAGAGGAGCAGCTAATCCTCTTAAATGAGGTTAAACACGAAGTAACACACTGAGAACTGCCAGCCAAATGATTTCTAATTGTAAACTCCTTATACACATCCCAAAAGAAAGAGAACTAATATGTATGCAATGCTAAAGGGAATTCTGTATACAGCAACTTAGGCACTAAAGGAGAATTTTCACACAGCAGTAAGTTTGGAAATAATGCGCTATAAAAAGAATTTGACTCAGCTTGCATTTTCCTTTGTTATATTTAAAGATAGATATGCTTGTACAGGTGATCTTTTCTTCCAGGCAGTGACTGCTTGATCCTAGAGTGTTCATAATCCGCTGCCGCCATAGCCTTTTGTTATGGAAATGTATGCAAGGGTGATTATTATTTGGAAAGCCCTGACAGGTGTCCCTGCACTGAGGAGTTTATAGACTACAACAGATGGACAACACAAAATGTACTGAGAGACCCAGAGAAAGGGCCTCCGATACAGGATTGTGACTTCACTGCACAGGGCCGGCCCTAAGGGTTTTTGGCACCCTTAGCAGACTACGCCTTTGGCACACCCCCTCTCCCATGTTGTAAGAAGAGATAATATATTAATATATACCCATAACTACATCACTGATGCAGGCTCACTATGCAGGCTTCACAACTGTAAACACAAACTGTAAACACAAAACAAGACAATTCTACACAGTTCCTCCACCACATTCGTGCCCAGATGTGTTTTCAGAAGCCTGCACTTCCCCCTTAACAGCGGATGTTATGGCAACCAGCTAAAATAGCTCCATCTGGTATTGTTCTAGGTGGTTTTACAATAATCAGCAGCACATAGCTCTACAGCAGGCAGGAGAACAAGCTATGACTCACAGTCAAAATACCTCCCCTGTTAAGCCCCATGCTGTGGGTTGGGGAAATAAACTCCTTCATTCACCGACATGCACCGCACGTAGAATCAACTGCATTCAACATGAGCAAAGGTATCAGAATCTGGTCTCTGTACAAAAATGAGACCAGTATCACGCAGAGGAGAACTTGGCTAACTGGAGTTTCCCTCTCTGGGTTTGATTCTCCATCATCTTGCACCTGGTGAAGTCATTTACATCTGTGCAAAGCAGGTGTAAAAAGCTAGTAAATCAGTATTCTTACTTCTCTTCATTTATGTTGCCCAGATATAAATTATTTTACAATGTCCAGAGGGAAGAATAAGGCCACAAGTCCCTATCTTTGGTGTTTTTAACTTACCTATCATATTTGTATTTAAAGGGCAAATTGCACCAGTGCACCCCAGAGCAGGCTGGGCACATACACTATAAAAAGTTTAGGAACTTACTTTTCTGAAATACTCTCTAGAAAGCTCCATTGTTAAACAGGAAAGAAGTTATATGACACCATAAAGCATAATGTGGCAGTCCGTAAATTGTAGTTATTGGGGAGTATTTATGGAGTCTTGCCATAAAAGAACAGAGATAAACTGTTGCTAGCTAGCTGGAATTCTCAGATTATAACATTTCCAATTATATCAGCTCTTTCCTGCTTTGAAAGTGGAAATGATTGTTCTGATCAAACCACAGAAGAATTATTATATTGAGCTGTTAGCAATATTTCTAGTTTGAGTCAGAAACAAGTAGCAGGGTTTTGATTTCCAACACTGCAGTGGGCTTCAGGCAAAATATTTTTGACCTATTTCTATTTTCAGGACCCAATTTTCCAGTTACATTAGTTTCATACTTGTATAATTCCATTGACTTCAGAGAAGTTACTTCTGGTTTACCCATGTAAGAGAAGAGTCCCGCCCATGTAACACTGCATGTGGCCCGTTCTTTTACTGAAGCAAAGTATTGTAATAGGGCCCAGTTCTGCAACCTTTATATGCAGTAAATAACACTTACATTAGTTCCTTGGTCCCACATACAGGCTATGTCTACACTAGAAAAGTTAAGTCGACTTTAATAAAGTCGACTTAAAGTCGACCTTATTAAAGTTGACTTAACAAAGTGGACTAAGTTGACTTAGCTTTAAGTCGACTTAGTTCACTTTGTTAAGTCAACCTAACCACCCTTAAGTTGGCTTAATAAAGTTGACTTAAGGGTTACTCTGCGTCGACATTGTCCTTAAGTCGACTTAATGAGTGGTAGTAACAAAGTCGACTTAAGCTTTCATTAAGTCGGCTTAAGGAATTTCTTAAGCTGACTTAATAAAAGCCGAGTGTGGATGTGGCTTAATTTAAGTGGACTTAAGCCTCCTTAAGTCGACTTAAATTGCCAGTGTAGATGTAGCCATAGACCCTAGTGGTCCTAAACTGTTGAACACTGGGATAAAAGTAAGTTTCACCATATTTGTACCTTACAAAATGTTGGGACAGAACTTAGTAGATAAGCTAAAATATACAGGGATAAGGTCCAAATTGAAGACATTTGGTCAGATTCCAGTCTCATTTATTCTGAGTAAATCTGCAGTAACACCAAAGATGTAAAGATTCACACTGGAATTTAAAATGAGCCGTTGGATAATTCATAGTCCCCCAAATAAGCAAACTAACAAAATAACTAACTACACACCAAAATAAAGTAACAAAACACTTCCAGAAATTGCTGCTATTATAAGTAGAAGTTTAGGAACAGAAATTTATCAGAATTTGACCTGCAAAAGTATAAGTGTAGGGGAGGGGCTAAGAGTCTCTACAATACAAACCTCACTTCTTCCTACTAAGTTTATTAGTTTTCCCATCTAGATGCCTGCTTCAAAATGATTTGCCCTTGGAGATGCCCTCATTTTGTTTCAGATCGGATGCAAGTATTTTGGGAACGTTTTTGTTTGTCTTTAATCGAGACTGCAGAAGGTAAAATTTGGAGGTCAATAAAAGTATGAAATATTAAGCAATACTCAGGCAGCCACAGTGTTTAATATTCAGTTAGCCTCTCATAAACTTCTTCCAGTAATAAATTCTCAGAGCGCAGTCTTTACAAAGTGCCACTTTTACCTCTTCTTTCTGCAGAAACATTTGAGTGATCGAGAAACACCCTCTGCCTAAGTCAAATCACTTCAAGACGTGCTAAGCACACATCAGAGCTCAAAAACACCCCCGAAGACCCAACGCATTTTTTTTAAAAGCCTCTCTTCCCTGCGCAACCAGATCTTCAGTCCCACTCTACACTTACTTTCCTTTGTTGTGCAAGTATTTCTGCCTTTCAATCAAGAACGAATCGGAGCAGGAGAGAAACTCCTGTCTGTCTGTCAGAAGAAGCGCACTCGGTCTTTCACTCTCCTCTTTCCCACCTCTCTTAATCAACCAGTCCCGCTCCTGGTCAATTTCTAGCCCAGGCGCCATCACCGCAGCATTCCGCGCCCGCAGCTCAGACCTTCCTTTCGAATCCTCGCGATTCCAACGTTCGGAAAACATTGTCCCAGCGTTCTCTCAGCCACCGGGGCCAGGGCGCCATCACCCGCGGAGAGCTTGCTGCGAACCCAGCTCAAGCGCTCCCGGCCCACAGCTGTTAGCGTGTTGTGCTTTTTACTCCCATGGCAACCCCAGCGCCCCTGCCTGACCCTGCTAGGTGCTCGGCCAAGGCAGCGGGCACCCTGCCTGGGGGACTGATTGCAACATACTTGTCTTCTCTCTGGCTCGGGAAATTCCTTAGCCATCTTGTGCCAAAGGCCTGGCAGAGACCCAAATCTCTGATTTCTTAAGTGAAAACCTGCACTGGGAATTTACCTCGACTGAACTAGGCATAGACTGGAGAGGGATGGGGGGTTGGGAGATGCTGTGTTCCTGGAGGCCTGTCTTCCAATGAAACCAAAATCCGCTGGTCATGAAGAGTCCAGGGAAATCTTTCTTCAGAGCTAGGCTCATTTCCAACCACATGTGGCTTTTTGTCTCCTGATTTCCCCCAAGGCAAGCTAGCCTTCTTTGCTTCCTGTCCTAAACTGTTGTGCAGTGTAGCGGTGCCCACCGCCATACAAGTTAGCCATGGTACGCACCTTTGGGAGGGGCACCAAATCATCAATGTTGGCCCCTCCCAACATTGGTGGCGAGGGGCAGGTTTTGTCTCGCAGCCTCCCCTCATGACGGCGGGACCATGGGGCCAAACCAAAGCAATACTGCAAGCCCCTGTGCATCAGGTCACTCGCTCAGTTTTGCTCCCACCACCCCGTCATGGAAGAAGGACAGCAGGGTGAAACCTGGGTGGGCAGTGAGGCAGTCAACACAGCATCTCCTTGCTGTTGCTGTAGGGCTGACTCCTGTGCTAGGGCATCCCCCTGGGCTAGCCCAACCTTGCCCAGCTTCCAACAACTCCTATCCCTTCTCCTGGGCCCCAGGACTCATTCAGCAGTTCCTGGAAGGCCTGCTACAAGTATGGGAAGCAGCAGTGAGTGCCCACACTGGAGGCAGCCAGAAGAGGGGGAGTGGGCAGCACTGGGACGTGCCATATGAAAATTTTCTGGGGTCACCCCTGGTGCTGTGTTGTTCCATGCTGTTAACCAATAGCTGTTTCCACAACAAAGTTTGCTATAATTCAATGGTGAGTGATATGTTCCCCTAACTCTTTGACAGACCACATCTCTCATGAAGATCTGTTTTATCTACCCAAGTTTTTGTATGGTTGCCCCTTACCAAGGCATCTGAGCAGCTGATATTGCGCTGCCTCTGTGTTTGTGAAATCTTGGCTGCAGCTGCATTAGGCAAAGGCTGGTTCTCTGCCTCATTCAGATGTTTCTTCATAAAGAGGGTAAATGCACATTTTAAGAGACAGCTTTTTTAGAATCCAGTGCTGATGCAGATGGGTGATATCAAGAAAGCTGTTATACTTTGTGGGAATCTTTTGCTTCACAGATCTCACTGGCAGATCTGGCTTTGTCTTTTATAGACTGTTTCTCTGGTCTTGAGCCTTCCCTGTTACTTAGAAGGGAGTTTTTCATCCTTGCTATTATTCTTATGGTACAGCCCAGTAGAATGAACTTATGTAATTCACAAGGAAGAACTTTTCTTATGTTCTGGTTTTGGGGGGTTAAAATGAGAAAAAAATGACAATAACTGAAGCAAATGAAATGTGTTCAGGTCAGTGGCCATAATGCCACGTTGCCAGAAAAGCCTTATGTTCTAAGTGCCCTTCAGCTTGGAACACATCCTTGCTTTTTCTCTTTGCAAAATGGCAATAAAAATGAACAAAATGTCAGTGGATTTGACCTTTGCAATCATTTTGAAGGAAAGTTGGAGATGGTATAGCACTGTAATAGGTCGCCTCCCTTTGCCTTCTCTAGCAACCTGGGCAGCTTCCCCATGCCGGTTTAAGGTTTTAATCTTACATCTGGGAAACTTCTAGACCAACAAGTTATGCACAGCAAAATTGTTAGGAAAGATTTTGATGCTCTTTTAAAAAGGTTCAGAGGGCTTGCAATTTCAGTTTGAGGTGAGCTGTTTTCGAGGGAGAAGAATTTAGGTTTTCCTGATATAGGGACTTATAAATAAGCATAATTGACTTCAATTTCCCCTTGAAAAAGGTCCCCTTTCCAATGATAACCAAGAAGAGGAAAATGTAAAACTATTCAGCAAACAGGCAAACGGATCTCAACTCCTCCTATCTGACCTAAAACTACACGTGCACCCTAATCCCTTTTTATATGTAGATAGATGTCCTGGACCGTATATGCAGGAACAGTTTTTGAGATAATGGAGGGAAACCCCTGGAGTCAAAGTCCTATTTTTTGTATGAAGTGTTTAATGCTAAACATAAATACTGAGAAAATTGAATTTCCAGGCACGCATAGACTTTACACTTACACTCCAGATCTTGCTTCACATCCAGTTATTAAGCGCATGATCTTAAGTGAATAGAAAACTGATAGGAAAACTTTAAAGCAAGGACAATTAGAAGACATTATTTTACAGTTAAAAGGGGGAAAAAAAGAATTGTTTAATACAAAACAGAGAAAAATGTGGTACTTTAGTATCTCATCACAGAGAGCACACTCCAGTGGGTCCGTAAGGGTGGGAAACACAGCGAAGGGAAATGACTTTCTGCAGTGATGATCCAAGAGTGGATTGAAGTCAGAGTTCCTCTGGTGCACATTCATCAGTCTCTCCATTGTAATTCTCATGATTTACGTCTTCACAGTCATGATTACATGGTGAAAAAATGATCTACAGTCTGGATGACTCCAAAAAGCTACATTCTTTGTCCAAATCCAATCAAGTTCCAAGGCGGGCAGTACTTTCAGTTTAGCATTAATTTCAATATACACGGCCCTGAAAATAACCCTTGTGGCTATGAAACCTCAGAAGTGAAATAATGTTGCTTAAGTACAGAACAGCAGTTTATCTCTGAGATCTTGTCATTCCTCACTCATGAGGGAATTTAGCTTGACTAAAGAATTGGACTCTATGTCGGAATGGAATTTATTGAAAAATGTAGTCAAATACCATTTCTTGGGCAAAATCAGTTCTCTTGAACACCAAGGCAAATCTGGAGTAATTGCACTAGAGCAGTTAATGGGTTTACTCTGGATTTATACTGTTGTGTAACTGACAGCAGAATTTTGCCTCTCATAGTTAGTCTGCACATAAGTGAAATCTTCTTTGCATTTCTTTGAAATCATAGAAGATTAGAGTCGGAAGGGACCTCAGGAGGTTATCTTGTCCAACATCCAGCTCAAAGCAGGACCAATCCGAAATAAACCAACCCAGCCAGGGCTTTGTCAAGCCGCACCTTAAAAACTTCTAAGGTTGAAGATTCCATCACCTCACGAGGTAACCCATTCCAGTGCTTCACTGCTCTGCTAGAGAAAAGGTTTTTCATAATATCCAATATCCAGTTCTCCAATGCATAATAATAGCCAGAGTTGAGGTTGCCAAAAGGTTTCCACTCTGTGTGTGAAATCCTAGCTCCATTGAAATCAATAGGAGTTTTGCCATTGACTTCAATGGGGCCATGATTTTACCATAAGATTTTATTTTCAGTTGCTTAAAACTTTGAGCTACTGAGCTATAATTTTTTGCTGGTAACAGAGCATTCAAATTACAAATTAAGCAAAGGAAAGTTGCAAATTGTGTATACATTTATCTAATTTGCATTCACACAGGTGTGAATACAATGGGCTGCAAAATGGTTACAAAAAAAAAATCTTTGAAAAATTTCCCCAGTATTAACTTCTATATTTCTCTGTAGTCAAATTCCAAAGGGGTAGCCGTGTTAGTCTATTGTAGAAAGACAACAGAGTCCTGTGGCACTTTTAAAGACTAACAGATTTATTTATCGTATGAGCTTTCGTGGGAGAAAATCCCACTTCGTCAGACACTTTGACGATGAGAAACTTAAGCGTCTGACGAAGTGGGATTTTCTCCCACGAAAGCTCATGCGATAAATAAATGTTAGTCTTTAAAAGTGCCACAGGACTCTGTTATATTTCTCTGAAATGTCAAACCTTAAAAAAATTCTGGCCTGCTCTAAAGCACAGTAACAATTTGTGACTCAACCATTCAGAACCATTCACTGAACTGCTCATGTACATGTGGGAGGAAGAAATCAGGAGCAGCATATTACTTAGTTCTGCAGACTCAGAGAATGAGTTTGAATCCAAAATGTAAGCTGGATTCATTCAAAGAGACAAATGGACTGGAGTATTTTTATTAGGATACTACATAGACAAATTAAAGCACTGTTTTTTTCTGATAACATTTATGTAACGATTAACTATCATATTACATTGCTAATAGTCTTCCCTATAATCGTGAGTGTTTTTCTTTTAATCTTTCTAGTGTGGACAGAAAGTTGTAGTGCTGATTGTGAAGAATAGGTACAGAACTGTTGGGCTTGTATTAGTAAAGAGTGTGAGAAATGACAAACCTGCAGCTGATATGGGAAAAAAAGATGATGAGGCATCTCAAATGACTGCTTTGATTTTAAAAAATGGGATCTGTTGGAATTCATGCACTTTTTCTCCCATTCCGACTGCTGTGATAGCCAATTTGTGGTGAGATTCAGAAAATATTGGACTCCCTTTCCTTAGCTTTTGCTGAAATTAAACTTAGGGTACGTCTACTATGATGGTCACAAATTGACCTCCATCAGATCGATTTTTCCAGATCGACTGAGTGGTCATTAAAGACATGCTCAGTCAATCTGGAAAATGACAATAAAGCTACCTCCTCAATTGGCCTAGCACTGAATCAATGGGGACACATTTCTCATCTGTGCAGAGCAGTTAGGACAGAGTGAAGAAACAAAGTTATGAAGATGACAGGAGTTACAAAAGCTAAGTAGAGTAGTGTGTGTAACTTCCATTGACTGCCACTGAATTTTTCCACCAGTGTAGACTTGGCCTTAGAGTGGGTTATGGATATCTTTATACAATTGGTAGGGTGACCAGATAGCAAGTGTGAAAAGTCAGGATAGGGGCGAGGGTTGATAGGCATCTATGTAAGAAAAAGCCCCCAATATTAGACTGTCCCTATAAAATTGGGACATCTGATCACCCTAACAACTGGGCTTCGTGCAAACATCCCGAGCATTTTATAATTCAAAGCTTAACAGAATTCTTGCAAGAAGTAAACATTCAACTACCTCAAAGACCTGACATCTCACTTTATGTCAGTACAGACAGCTCTCTATCATCCACAGCCTTGTCTACTAGACTGATGAGATTTTTAGGGAAATCTCCCAGTGTTAAAATAATAGGGGCACTGCTGTAAACTGATGACCAGTGTTTTACTTGTCAGGTCATATAACTCTGCACAGAGCAACGGTTGGAGGTTTCCTTGCAAACTGCAGTATAGATAAGGCCATCACATCTCTTTCAGATGAATCTGTGGCACCCACATGGTAAATAATAACCTTGTAAGGATGCAGGGACTCCACCAGTTTCTCTTTCTCAGTCAGCTTCTGTCTTTATTCAGCTCAGTCCAAATGATAGTTGTATTTAAAATAGACACATGGTTTAGTTCAGAAAGAGAAGGAAGAAACACACACACACCTCCCAAACAACACACAACCCAGTGCCGGATTTGCACAAGGCAAGTAAGCCATGGCTTAGAGCCTTACATTATGAGGGGCCTCTAGGCTATGTCTACACTAGCAATTTAGGTTGACTTAAGAATGCTTAAGTCAACCTAAATTACTCCATGTCCACACCAGACTTTCATTAAGTCGACTTAAGAGCGTCCTTAAGTTGACTTAATAACTACCTCCTGTTAGGTCGACATAAGGTCTAAGTTGACCTTATTAAGTTGACCTAACACCGGTGTGGACACCCTAGGTTGATTTAATTCCTTATGTCACCCTAGGGCTGGGAGAAGGAAGCCCCGGCTTTGGGACAAAGGAGCCCCAGCTGGCGGCTCTCTTCCCCGGGGCTCCCCTGTCCCAGGAGCTGCTGGCAGCTGTCTTCCCCGGTGATCCCCAGACAGGGGAACCTCCGGGGATCCCCTGTCCACGCTGGAGAAGACAGCTGCTGGCACTCTGCAGACAGGGGAACCTCTGGGGATCCCCTGTCTGTGGAGTGTTGGAGAAGACAACCGCCGGCACTCCATGGACAGGGGAACCTCCGGGGGGGGGGGGGAGAACCCAGGCAGCTCCCTTCTTGCCCAGACCTGTGCCGCTCCCAGCAAGAAGAGAGTGCAGGCTCCCACGTGGGTCCGGGCAAGAAGGGAGCCTCAGCCTGCACTCCCTTCTCTGGTACCCACGCATGTCCTGGCAAGAAGGGAGCCCCGCTCTCTTCTCCCCAGGACTGCGCGGGTCCTGTCAAGAAAGGAGCTGTGGTTCCCTTCTCAACGGGGAGCCAAGACTCTGCTACACTTAAAAAGTTAAGTCAACTTGTTAAGTTAACTTAACTGAATTGGCTTAACTTTTTAAGTGTAGGCATAGCCCTAAATATGTCAGAGATAACTCAGAAGATTTATCATAATTGAAATTGATAAGGCAAATAAGGGTTTTTGCAAGACATATGTTTTATTTAGTTGTTTTTCATTGCATTTTTTGCCTATGTATATATGCAAATATAACAGTTTATCATTTATTTTCATCACCCTTTCTGTTATAATGTAATGCACTTTTTCCCCTTTATTTTGATGGTATGGGGCCTCTGAGTCTTGACATAGCTGAGGGCCTCAGCGTGTCATAATCCGGCCCTGCAAACAACAATAAAACATAACATATAAAGACATAAAATAAAAAAAGCATTTACTTTTTCCTAAGTTGTTGAAGACAGCACAAAAATTATGGGCAGTGAAACTTGATTATCATGATTACACACATAGAGCACTTTGTTTTTATGTTTCAGGTTTCTCTTCTCTAGTCTATGGCTTTTCCTTTTAGGTCAAAGTGTATGTGGGTTTTTATTCACCATCTCCCCATACCCACAAAAAGTAAACAAGATACGCTGGCCTTTGTTCCTTCCTGTCACACCTTTCCGTTTCAAACTGCCTGGTTTTCAAGTCCAGTTAAAGGCATTCCCTCAAATGAAGCCAAACCCATTGACTGAGGGTTATTTTACCCCTAGCAGGGACCCCTCGGCTAGTTTCTTTTTCCCCTATTCCCACAATAGGTATTACTAGAAATCTGAGATTATTTAGTCTGTGTGGGGACTCATGCCTTCTCTCTTAACACATCTGGTCCCTGAGTTCTTGTTAAAGATCACATGGTACATATGTACTGAAATTTTCAGATTTCATGACAAATTTCACGTGTGCAAAAATATAGAGGAAATGTTCATTTTAAATCCCAGCCATTGTCTATTGTCACAAGAACAAAATGAAAAATCCTTTTAATATACCTGCTCTTGCCTCCCTTTCCCCACCCCTAAATAATTAATAAATGTTAGGCTTGTTCTAAATGTTAACGTGCTGTTATGAGTACCCCATAATATGGCCGCCACCTCCCTTGTGATATAAAGTCATAAGAGAACTGTTTACCAGATACTGTCCCCAGGTCACATAGAGATCATTTACCAGATACTGTCCCCAGGTCACGTAGAGATCGTTTACCAGATACTGTCCCCAGGTCACGTAGAGAACTGCTTACCAGATACTGTCCCCAGGTCACATAGAGATTGTTTACCAGATACGCTCCCCAGGTCACGTAGAGAATTCATGGCTGTGAGGCTTGTGACCATCAACATGCTTTATTCGAACCCTAATTCGCTCTCAGCCAGCTTCCAAAGGGGTGGGTCATCTCCCTCGCCCATGTCAGGGCATCTGGAGGGCAAGTCAATCATGGCTGCTCTGGCCCCCCCACAGGGGTGTAGAAGGCTCTGACCCGGAACCTAGAGAGCTGGTGAAAATTCCTTTGCCCAAATAAGGACAGGAGGAACCGGGCAGCCTCTCGCCCCAAAATTCCTACTGCAGCGAAATCTGGCCAATCACAGCCCTCGGCAGGAAGCAGTGGCCTAGGCCATAAAAGCTACCATGCCGCATGGAGCAAAGAGGGAGTCTCCTCGAGGTAACTGCTAGGCCTGATCACCCTGCAGTAGGAGTTCCCCAGAGAGAGCCGGCCCGAGTCAATTTCAACCTCCACCTTAAGACGTCATGCGGTTGCTAATCACCAGCCTGATAGTCATGGTACGTATGTAAACCCGAGGTATCCCCCACGTTTACTTCTCATGATTGTTTCCCTTCCCTTTAAATGTATATAGTTGAATATGAATAACTCTTCTACCTCAGTTTTAACCCAAGGTATTACAATTGGTGTAGGTTTGGGGATTATTGTTACGCTTATTGTTTTATGTATTGGATTCTGTCTTTTTATACTTTGTCTCCGAACTATCAAAAGAGTCCAAGAAGAGGGATTATTCTGAAAGTTTTATCTCTGTGTAAATCATTGTATGTTAAACTGTTGGGTAATCACCTGGGGTTATCTTGTTAACTGTGAAAGCTGACTTTCGAGTCTAGCTCAGCTAGCAGCACAACTGTTAACCCTTTGCGTCCCAAAGAGGGAGACTAATAAAGTTTATTATTTTTGGCCACCACTTTAAGTTTCCAGGAGCCTTCCTTCTCCCATCCGTTACCTACTGCGGACACTAAACTTTGCCAGCTATTCAGAATGCACATAACTAGCAAAAGAGGGCTCTGCAAACTTTCAAGTCTGAAATGCACAGATGAGACTAGCGTGTTCTCTGAAAGAGACAAAAATATATGGAGCTTGATGTAGGAGGGTATAAGAGTTACCTGAGTAAGAAGAACCTTTTGGTGAAACGTAAAGGTTTTAAAGATCATTTGGAAACCAGTGGCAGTCTCTCAGAAGATACCTCTCCTGTGTAGCCCTATGGGATTCTGAAGCAGTTGAAAATGATATAAAACAGTGTTTTTTTTGTTTTTTAAAAAAAAGGGCCGATACTCTGCCGGGGACCTGGGGCCACCGCTGGTGGCAGCAAGAGCCAGGAGCCAGGACCGCATCACTGCAAAAAAAGGTGATGGTACTCAGTACCCATGAGTATCAATACAAAAATAGCCCTATATAAAGAATTAGTGGGAAGATCAAAGACAGGAAAAGAGGAGTAGTTGAGACAGAGAATGAAAAAATTCTCTATCAAGGCTTCTGTTTCTCCTTGAGATAACAGAGGTCTCAAGCTAGAAATATCCCTGAAAGGGCAATAAAAGCTTTGCCAGCCTGATTGATGTGGGCATTAACACAAGTTCTGACATAAAATATGAGATGCTGTAGGTGCTTAGTTTCTTCACTGGGAAAATGATTAGTAAAATGTAGCTTGCCTAGATATATTTGTGCCATGTTGTACTTGTGTTTTCCGTACATACGAATAGATGCCTTTATAATGAAACACTACTATCTGTACTAGTTATTTTATATATGTATGATACTATGGGCATTTAAATCGAAGCGTTTTTGTTTTTTTTTAACATACGTCATGGCTAGGCAGGATTTCAGGTCAACCACAGGTGGCACATTTTTCTTTAATATTGACAAGTTCTTTAGTGATACTATTGTTTTTAGAGAAAAAGCTGTGTGTCTTGCTATTTACTGATATATATTTAAGAATTATGTATACTTTCAGTAATAAAAGTATATACTTAATAAATGTTCGTTGCTTTATTTACACACACACACACACACACACACACACACACACACACACACACACACACAGAGTCAAAAAGCTACTTTGATCATCCTGGAAATATTATAATATATATGTGTGTGTAATATCTGAGGAGAAGACAGACGAAATCTTTCTTGGGGAAGAGAGACACGGAGTGATGGATTGAGGGGGCTGAAAGGTACCATGGTGGGCTTTGGGAAAGTGGAATGAAAGACTGAAGTTTTTGTGCAAACTCTTTTTCTTAAGCTTTTCTTGCCTGGTCAGGACTTGGGCCTGAGTCATCAAAGGAAAAAAATAATAAAAGTTATTCTGTGAATTCTTTTATTTACCAAGATGAGATTTTGCTTTGGTAGATGTTGTATGTGCAGTTTCTCTGTTAGCTCAGTAAGCAAGAAAGGTTAAATTAATCAAGGAACAACAGCAACATAAATAATATCTGTTGGGGTTGCTGCTTTCACCTTTACTCATGCTGAGCTATATTACTATGCAAAAAGTCCCACTGATGAGTAAGCTAAAAAGGGTAGCAGAATCAGACCCATTATAATTAATAATGCTTAGCAGAAAATATGTTATTGCTTGTGGGAGGAAAGGTAGAAAATTGTTATTATTCGAGTGTTAATTGGTAGTAAGTGAAAGTTTGCTGTATTATGTCACCAGATGTCCCTTTCTGACTACATTAATGTTAATGATTTCGTCCTGCTGAGTGTGAAGACTATTTCACCTATTTCTAGCTCATTGTATATTTGTGCTTCAATTGTTTTTCTGAAGTCTGGTCTACGACTAACTTACGTTGCTGTATCGCGGTGTCTTCATTGCATTGTGTCAACTGGAGATGCCCTCCTGTCAATTCAGCTGTACTCTTTTGCGGGAGGTGGTTTAAATTGCGTCGACTTGATAGCACTTCCAGGATTGATTGAGTGGGTTTCCATGATACACTCAGTCAGTCTTGCTGCATCAATCCCCAATTCACCAGCTGTGTAGACATACTCTGAGCATCACCTGAGTGTGTCTGGGTGTTTTGTATAGACGGTCTGTAGGTAATTTAGTAAGAGTTGCAATTACTACATTGCATTTATAAAATATTCCTTTTGCAACCTCTAATCACTTAGGTCAAGATCCTCAAAGGTAAATGGAAGAAGTTAGAAGCATATATTTATAGGTCTCTGGGCCATAGCTGTCAATGGCTAAACTTCATAAATTAAAGATGGAAGGAAATGACTAAGAATGGCAGCGTCTCTTTCTGCAAGTCCTACTCCAGGATTAGATAATATGTCCAAAATTGCTTGTGCAACTGCTAATAATGGTATCTGGGGCCCAGGGATTTAGTCTCTGCTTTTATTGTCAAAATCTCTATTTTTTCTGGATGCCATTAAAAAACACCACTGTGGGATTCAAGGAAGAATTTTCAAGCAATTGGAAGCATGAGCTGAATATGTGTTAAAACTATGTTCATTGGCATTGGCCTCATCAAATCCATGACAGTATTAAAAAGACTGTTGGGGGGCAAACCAATGACAGCTGAAGAGTTTAGAGTCATTTCACTTTAGCACCACTCCGTAATTTGATTTTTGGTGTGATTCTATATTCAATTTTACTGCGTTATTATTTATGTATCTGGCACTGCAAACATACATGATAACATACCGCAGTAGGTAATTGGTATCTGCCCTGAAGGACCTGTAATCTATGATTATTAATTATTAATTTATATTGTACTAGCACTTAGAAGCCACAATCAAAGATCAGGACCAAATGTAATAGGTATGCACATGATGATGATGATGAAATCTCACATCAATGTCAATGTATGAGAATTCAGCAAACATTTGTCACTATCGCATTGCTGAATCATGTGCATTGTGATTGGATTATAGTAGGGAAGACGTGTGTAAATTCTAATCCCACTCTCTGATCCAAACAAGCCATCTGCTATGCCAGTGCAGAAATTGCAGTGAATTGGGCAACAGTTGTGGATGCAGGTTTAAGTTCCTTTTTCTAGAGAACACCCTTGACCCTTCATGATTCCTCTGCCTTTCCAGAGTTACTTGTGAAAGGGCAACTGAATGCTTCTATAGGTTGTAGTTGGCTGCAAGCTTACTTGATGTAATCCTATATTTACCATGTCCAATACCGTCTTTGGGCATCTATGGCTTTTTATAGGGGCACCAGTGCCATCAGACTGTGACTACTCATTCAAGGTTACCCTACTTATATATCTGTAAGGTGTCTCACTCAGTGGCAGATAATGAATGTAAATACACACCTATAATGAAAAAAATAGTTCTTGTAGTCAGATGCTGAGCTTTTCTGAAAACCCAGCTTGTAATCCTCCCAAAGGACTGCTAACAGTTTTGAAAATCTGACCCTTATTTAGATCCTTAAATAGCACCTGAGGTCTTTTGAATATCTGGCCTCACAGGTACAGACGTGATGCATGGACGGGACAATTCTAGAAGACTTTCAGGGTGTGTCTACAAGGAGGCTTAAGTCAACCTAAACAAAGCCATGTCCACACTAGGCTTTTATTAAGTCGACTTAAGCACTTCCTTAAGTCGACTTAAGGAAAGCTTAAGTTGACTTAATAACACCTAGTTTTAGGTCAACCCAAGCCTTAAGTCAAGTCCTTAAGTCGACTTCAAGCTAGTGTGTACGGGGGTTAGCACCTAAGTCGACCTTATTAAGTTGACTTAAAGCATTCAGTTGACTTAATAAGGTTGACTCCAGCTATGTCTGCACTAGAAAAACTTAAGTCGACTTTGCTAAGTTGACTTAATAAGGTCAACTTTAAGTCGACTTAAAGTCGACCTTACAAAGTCAACTTAACTTTTTCTAGTGTAGACATAGCCTCAGATACAATGACACTGATGGTGTTACAAGAACATGTATAAAAATAGAATGGAATATTACAGAGTGGGAGCATTACAGCATGAATGCTTCTCAGAATAAGAGACTGTTCAGAAATTTGTTGAAAGATATGACCCAGGGCTTTTGACATATTCAGTATAAATAGGATATTCCAAGAGCCTGAGACAGCATGAAGAGATTCATGGAGTTAGGAGAAAGACCAGGTGATAAATGAGACAGCGAGGAAGAAAACTTGGTCAGATCACAAGGCGGGGTAGATAGAGATAAAAACAAAGAAAAAGGGACCCTCCTCCAAACTTACTCTATAATGGACTCATCCTCCATTGGAAGTGTTGATGGTCTTGGAACATACCAGCATCTTGTGAGCTGTGGAAGAAATGCCATGTTTTTCAACATTAGCATAAAAGTTTTTGAAAAGGTATTTTAGCACTGGTGAGCATAACTCTTATACTTTAATAACAATATCTGTAAGAATTTCATATAACTCCTTTTTGGTGGTTTATTTCAACAAGGAGATGGACACAGGACAAAAACTAAAGCATCACATGAGACTAGAGGGGAACATTCGATTCCTTTGTAAGTTAAAGAAAACTGAAATCATGTTCAATTCATTTCAGTGTAAGTGGAGTTGGTAGTGTCATCCATAGATAAGATTACCTAATAATTTCCATCATAACACCTTGGCTATGTCTACACTGGCAAATTAGTTCGAATTAAGGAGGCTTAATTCGAACTAACTAAAGCCATGGCTACACTAGGCTTTAGTTAGTTCGAATTAAGGGCTTCCTTAATTTGAACTAATAAGTTCGAATAATTTCTTAGTTCGAATTAACCGGCCATTGAAATGAATGGGGATCGCTAATTTGAACTAAGCAAGTGCTTGCTTAGTTCGAACTAACATTTCAGTGTGGCCATGCTAGTTCAAATTACGCTAATTCGAACTAACTAAAATTAGTTCGAATTAGTTAGTTCGAACTAACTAATTCGAACTAATTTTAGCAAGTGTAGACATAGCCCTTGTGTTCAGTTTCTTATAACTTTGTCAAATTTTAACCACTTGGGCTGAGATTTAACAGATCTAATGTCTGCCTCAGGCTGATTTTCTCTTGTATCAAATAAAATAGTCTAACCATTTCCAAGACTGATGTTTGAGGAAAACAGGTTATTTTGATCATGCTAAAAATGACCAGTTGTTTCATTGAAGTACCCTAGCATCTCCATAATCTGGAGCAGAAATATATAATTTGGTGCAGGGTTGCCCTGTTGTCTGAGATGTGCGATGTGGTTTATAAGATGTGTGAAAATCTGCCTGAATCTGGCACATGCTTAGTGGAGGCTTATTCAAGTTCGTCTCTTCCTTTTCTGAAGATTACGTCTGTACTGAAGATGCTCCAGTCCCACACAGCTCCTGCTTACTGACTGGATTTAGCATGTGCCCTCCCCATGGAGCAACCTAGTATGCTCCATCCTGGGGCTGCAGACCTGGAGGAGAATTTCTCTTCCTCTGGTTGGCTGGAGGTTGCTAAGGTGCCAATCACTGCAACTGTGAGTAGGGAGTTTGTTTCTCTTGTATTCTAACTGTTCCCTTGGCTCAGCAGGCACTCCATGTGGCCTGACTCGATTGTAGAGGAGTGAGGAGTGCAACAGGAACAGTGGATGGAAGAAGGGTAGATAGCAGCTGAGAGGACAGACATTGGAGGGAGATAGGATAGGCTCAGGAGATGGGGGCAGGGATGAAACTAGGTCTTGGGGACAGGGCAGCAAGGTGTATGTACGCTTGAGAACATTCCCCCCAAGAACTTCGAATGGAACCCGGGATTCCTAAGTCTGAACATTCTTCTGTTTCAGAAAATAGCTGTGGAACCAACTGGTAGATTGTAGTCTCATTCTTCTATAATGCTGTTGCACATAAAGGACAACAGCATACTACTGCTACCAGCTACTCTGTTACCTCAAGTGGTAGAGGTCTGGCTGTGATTCTGAAAGGTCTAAACCTGCTGTTGACCCCTGTGGGTGTCTATATGATGGTACATGATGGAATATCTATATTTTCATTTTGCTTTTCCAAAAATGTAGGAAATTGCAGTTAAAAAGCAAAACCAAGCCCCACTTTAAAAGAATGTTAAGATTACAAAGTCAAACTCAAAAATCAGGAGTTACCAGAATTGTCTGTCCTTTTAAATGACAGGAATCATTCTCTCTTGGTACATTTCCATCATGTGCTGTCATTTAATTGTTCTATTTCAGTATCTTAATAAGTTTTTAATGTTTGTTTTCATGTTTCTTTGCTTAACAATATTAGAAGTAGCACTGTTTATAGTATCTTGGGGTGTGTCTACACTTACAAATTAAGTCGACTTAAGCTTGCTTAAATTGACTTAATTTACTCTGCGTCTACACTACACTTTCCTTAAGTCGACTTAAGCAGCTGCTTAAGTTGACTTAAGGAAAAATTAAATTGACTTTATAAAACCTGCTTTTAAGTTGACTTTGCTGGCTAAGTCGACTTTAGAAAGTCAACTTAGCCAGTGTGGATATGGAATAGCCCTAAGTTGACTTTAAGTCGACTTAGGGGGCTCCAGGTCTTCCCCACTGCCCTCACTGCCAGGGTGGCTGGCACAGCCACAGCCTGGCGTGCCACCCCCAAAGGGCAGGGCAGAGCCCTGCCCACCCTGCCCCTATGCCCTGCCAGGGTCCCTGTCCCCCTTGGGCAAAGGCTGAGCCCCCTAGACTTGGCAAGAGGTGCTCCCCCTGCCACCGTGGACCTGTCCCAAGTCTACCTAGCCCCTACAAGTCGACCTAGGCATCCAGTGTGGATGCTCTAGGTTGATTTTGTAGGGTCCACTCTAAGTCGACTTAAAATTTGAGTGTGGACATGCTAAGTCGACTTAAATTAACAAGTGTAGACATAGCCTTGTCTAGCAAATCCTAATGTGAGCCTAAATTTTAAGGTCTCTTTAGTTCATCAATTTTATAGCTTGGCGACAGCTAAATTGTTCGATTTTAATAAAGTTGATCCTTATTATTTCTGGAACTGGTTTAATAATGAATTAAATTGGTACTGTGTGGCCATCACATGTTGTTTGATAAGTGCTCCATTATAATTAAGAAGTAGCTAATGGATAATTAATATAGAGGGATACACACTTAGCTAATTGATTATTTTAAAAATTTTGTTAGATTAGAATGAACAGGATCAGATAAATCACTATTAGGGGTTTCTTAATAAGCTGAAACCTCAATTTTCTCAATGTCAATCAAAACTGGTGACATTCCTCATCAACCCACTGATACCTGCGCCTCCAGCCCCATTTGCTGCTTAGGAAGGATCACGGTATTCCAAAAGTGGGCCAAATTCAGACCTGCTGTAAGAAGACGTCCTTCAGTGAAGTTGCAGCAGGTTTCAGCTTGACCCTGGTATGTGCATTGTCTGCTTTGATCCTCCTCTACTTTCTCCAAATCTCAAGTCTCATGGGTCTGCTCAGATGACCCTATTTAAATGTCTAACACAGGACCTCATTCAAGTGTTAGGTACTTTGTGCAGCCTCTGTATGGTCCAGACAGAACTGCAGTCATTGCTTCAGGACGTGCAGGGCTGCTCCATCTCTAGTCTCCTGGGGGGGAACCCAATGCTCTAATGGGGGTGTGGTAGAGCCAGCAGGAGGTGAGACAAGTCATCGCTCAAGGTATGCGGAGTACACAGGAAGAAAATCTACTATCTATTTTTCCCAGTCATTAAATATCAGTGACTGAAGGAAATATTAACCAAGGCCAACTTATTAGCAAAAGTAAAAGTCATTCCTCCCTGAAGATTGTTTTAATAGGGAGAAACTAACGAGTAACCTGAATTTAATGTTCATGTCCTATTGATATATACCAGATCACACAGCTTTGTATTTGTTGCTCTCTCTTCTTGCCTATTATCTGTTTACTTGTCTGCAGTTTGGAGCAGGATGCCTTCTATGTTCAGAAGGCACCTAGCAAGAGCTCCTGGAAATAAATAAATAGATAAATAATGCTCTATTTGGAATGAGCTGTTGATCTTAATCTAATTCCTAGTGTACAAGTGTCCACAGTGCCAAAAAAGGCACATCCATGGTGGCACTGTTTGGGTCTATATGGAGGACCGAGCTAGGACTGATCCACACTACTGACCTATATTGGTGTAACTATGTGTCCCCGGCGTGTGAAAAATCGACATCCCTGAGCAACATAGTTATACTGACTGAACCCCCTGTGCAGATAGTGCTAGTGGATTCTCTGTATCTTAAAGTCTTTAAATCATGATTTGAGAACTTTAATAACTCAGTCATAGGGTAGAGGCTTATTGTAGGAGTGGGTGGGTGAGGTTTTGTGGCCTGCATTGTGCAGGAGGTCAGACTAGATTATCATACTAGTCCCTTCTGACCTT
The DNA here is from genome assembly GCA_007922175.1 of Pelusios castaneus. NCBI lineage: Eukaryota > Metazoa > Chordata > Testudines > Pelomedusidae > Pelusios > Pelusios castaneus. The sequence continues at coordinate 171,384 of ML686154.1, forward strand.
TGAGTCTATGGGTATGTCTACACTAGCAATTTAGGTCAACTTAAGGGTCCTTAAGTTGACTTAATGAAAGCTTAAGTTGACCTAGTAAGAACCGCCTATTAGGTTGACTAGAGCCTTAAGTTGACTCCTTAAGTTGACTTAAGGACGGTGTGGAGGGACAGGGAGTAACCCTTAAGTCGACTTTATTAAGTCGACTTAAGGGTGGTTAGGTCCACTTAACAAAGTGGACTACATCGACTTAACTTTAAGTTAACGTAGTCCACTTTGTTAAGTTGACTTAATAAGGTCAGCTTTAAGTCAACTTAAAGTCGACCTTACTAAGTTGACTTAACAAAGTTGACTTAACTTTTTGTAGTGTACAGATAGCCTATGAGTCTATGTTGGCCAGACAACTTCTTTGGCCAACATAGCTACCGCCTTTCTGAAGGAAACTATGGGAACAAAATCTGGGATGTAAAAGCACAAACACTGAAATCTCCAAAAGACGTGCCACTCTATAGTAGGCATCAAAGATTCTCTGCCAGTTTGTGAATACAGTGTATTTTACACCTGAGTGGACAAAGAAAAGTAGCATTTATCCACCACAGTGATTTTCATTTTCAAAAAAACAAGAGAGTCCTGTGGCACTTTTAAAGACTAAGGCTATGTTTACACTTAAAAAGTTAAGTCGACTCTTAACAAGTCGACTTAACTTTTTAAGTGTGGACATAGCTGCAGCTCCCTGCTGAGAAGGGAGCCATGGTCCCAGCAGAAAGGACCCACGGGTCCCTTCTTGCTGGGAGCCCTGCTCTCTTCTCCCCAGACTCGCGCGGGTTTGGGGAAGGAGGGTGCCACCGGTGCTCCACTAACTGGGGATACCTGAGGTTCCCTTGTCAGCTGGAGCGCTGCGGAAGGCAGCTGCCTTCCCCCGTGCTCCAGCTGACAGGGGATCCCCTGTCAGCGGATTGCCTGCAGCTCACTTCTTGCCCAGACCCAGTGGGTCCAGGGAGAAGAAAGCAGGGCTCCCTTTTGGCTGGGACCACTCCAGTCCTGTAGAAGGGAGCCCAGCCTGTGGCTCCCTTCTGGCTGGGACTTGGGTCCCAGAGAGAGGGCAGCTGTGGCTGCCTTCTTGCCAGGACCTCCACGGGTCCCAGGGAGAGGGCAGCCATGGCCGCCTTCTTGTCGGGACCCCGAGGCTTCCCGGCAAGAAGGGAGCACAGCTCCCTTCAGTCGGGGAGTGGGGGGTTACGGGGAGAAAGGAGCCATGGCTTTCCTGTCCCCAGCCCTAGGTTGACTTAGAGAACTAAGTCCACCTAGGGTGTCCATACTGGGTTTAGGTCGACTTAACAAATTGACTTAGCTGTTAAGTCGACCTAAACATTGGTATTTATTAAGTTGACTTAAGGAAGCCCCTTATGTCCACCTAAATGATAGTATTTATTAAGTTGACTTAAGGAAGCCCCTTAAGTCGACCTAATGAAAGCCTAATGGACTAAGTTAGGTCGACTTAAGCCTCCTTAAATTGACTTAACTTTCAAGTATAGACATAGCCTAACAGATTTATTTATCACATGAGCTTTCGTAGGAGAAAATCCCACTTCGTCAAACGCTTTGAAGAACCACTACAAACGGCTGTATTCAGTGCCTTCCATGTAGTCAAGTTCCAAAGGGGTAGCCATGTTAATCTATTGCAGAAAAACAACAGAGTCTTGTGGCACTTTTAAAGACTAACAGATTTCTTTATCGCATGAGCATTTTCAAAGCACTTTATAAATGTAAGCTGATTAATCTTTACAACATTTTTGATAAGTGTTATTACACCCATTCCACAGGTGAGGAAACTGAGCCATAGACGTGTGCTACCAAAGATCACACATGTCAGAGGTGAGGATAAAACTAAGATGTTCCAAAGTGCCATTGTAGCACTCAGTTCACTCTACCACATTGGCACTCATTCACATGAAAAAGAAAGGTCAATCTTCTGCATTATGAAACAAATGTAACATATAAAGGTTACTAGGGAAGATCATCAATAGCACAATTGTATGCTACTGGGAGAAGAAATTATCTGAGCAGACTGTGTTATGGATGTATTTAAAGAGTATTTAAGTATTTAAAGAGTCTGAAATACATTGTTTTAGAGGTCTGCATTATTGATTATACACTGCCATCCCAATTCACTTCTGTCCTTTTCAGAGCAGAAGAAATTCCTTCATAACCCATATCTCTTTCTGATCAATTAGCACAGCATGAATGCTGACAAAATAGCCTACAAATACTTTGCTGGATTCTCCCGCCTCCCCCCCTTAACCAACTCTGGAAGTCACCAAAAGCCCGTTGAAGTGTGTAGGAGTCTTTCCACTGACTTTGGTCTGGTTTGAATCAAGCCTTAAATCCTAGGGTAGCATAAACAAAGAGGATTCATTAACACCAGTTTGTACAGATGTGAATAAAGGAAGGAACATATTATACAGAAAAATTAAGAAAAGAAGAACCTAAAATATAAACTTTAATCCCCGCAGTAATTACTAATTCAAAAGAACCAGATTTTTCTCTTTTGATCAATACTTATTGCTGGATTGTTCTTGTCTTCAGTAACTTGAGTTCCAGTAAGTTACTGAGCCCTTAAGCTTTTTAACCAGCACTGGTTTTAGTATATTCTACACACTTGGTTATCCAGGAGTTGAGGAGGATCACTCAGTTCAACAATCAGCTTTTCTAACGTATAACCAGTAAATTAACTTCAAACCCTTTCAGTCAGAGTCCAAACTCCGTGCAAGATATTGACTTTGCAGGTCTCTACTGTAGGATACTTGAGTTAGAGAGTAAACAGAATGCTCTCCAGGCAGTTGCCATAGTGACTAGTGATGAATTTGTGTTGTCTCAGATTAAACAGAAGAGTGGGGGATGGGGGAGGGGAATTACAATGAAAATTTGTATGCCTAGGTTCATCTTCCTTGCAGAACTCAAAAATAGCTGAGCTGAATTACTTCCAACTTCCCAAAAGAATAACAATCTCTTTTGGTTAATGCCATGTCTGGTATTTTCATCTGAAAAGAAATTAACTGTAGTGTTTGTGACATGGAAACACTCTCATTAGAAAACTCTTGTTTCTACTTATAAGATACAGACAAAAAAAAAGGAAGAGATCATCAAAAAATGTAAAGATGGAAGATGGAATAGCTGCTTTGGATAATGTCATTACATGTAAATCCCAGATGCTTTCTGCATTCTAGTTTCTCATTTACAGGATTCAGTGGTATCCTAGGTCTTTTAATTTGTGATCAAAGAAAAATGCCAACCTTCAAGTTAGTTTTGGAAAGTTATTCCAGGAATCAGATAGGACAAGAGGAAGTTGTTCTGTTAACTTCAATATCAGTTCTTCAGTGAACTTAATTGGAATTTCTGTTCTAAAAACAAAGTACTGGAAAAAGAATTCATTGGAACTGTTTGTAAGATCATACATGAGATGGAAGAAGAACTTAACTCAGGGAGGGGCTTGAGAACTATGCAATTCAACTTGTTATAAGGAAAAGGAGGTAATTTCTATTTTAAAAAACTCATACAGATCTGGAGAAATCAAGTTTTCTTCAGAGCTATACTGGGAACAATGGAGATTAAGTTGTGAAAATATAAAAGTACTAGGAAACTCTTGATGAGACAGCCTGAAGTCTAATGAGGCTGGGGCAGTTGCCTGTCACCTACATCAACTGTGCTGTTACTCTTGATGGGCTTGGATACTGTGTCTATGTCATAATGGGGCTGACACATTTCTCTCTTGTTACATGCTTCAGTTTGAAAACCGTGGTGCTGTCTCTGGCCATGCATGCTGAAAATCATTGCTGAGGAGAGGGAGGCTGAAGCAGGTTCTGGATCTGGCCTCAGCATTGGTGGCACTGTAGCTGTAAAACCAACTGAGTGTTTGGAGACCATAAAGAGACAGGACATCACTAGAATTATTATTTTTAAACAGAGGTGAGCAGATGTACTACTACCACTGAAGAATGCTATCCAATTTGATTTTATATAGCTTCTTGCATGCAAACTGTACCCCTAAATGGCTTACAGGATTGTTTAACATAGAGCTAAATGAAAATGAAGACTGAGCTTAGGAGAAATAAAAAAAAGGCCTGCTCAAGGTAGAAGAAGGTGGGAGTGGTTCACCACTTGACATTACTCTGGTTGTACACTGGTGTAACCTCATGGAAATTAGTGTACAAATGGAGTAATAGAATAATAAATCAGCCCCATGTTAAATGAGATTTGAAAAGAGATGGAGAATCAGTTAGAAAGAGAGAGACAGAAAGCAAAACAGTGAAATTGACTTGGACACTTGGCTTATAAAATAGATTCTTTGGCTATGTCTACACTGGCAAGTTAGGTTGATTTAAGGAGGCTTAAGTTGACCTAAATTAATCCCTGTCCACACTAGGCTTTCATTAGGTCGACTTAAGGGGCTTCCTTAAGTCGACCTAATGAACACTTAGGTTGATTTAATAAGAACCACAGGGTATTTGAACTAGCCCTCCTTAGGTCGACCTAACCCTTCCTTAGGTCGACCTAAGCCCAGTGTGGATGCATAAATCCACTTTCTTAGGTCGACCTAAGGGAAGTTAGGTCGAATTACTAAGTCCTGGTTAAGGGAAACCACTTTGTTAAGTTGACTTAATAAGATCAACTTTAAGTCGAGTTAAAGTCGACCTTATTTAGTTGACTTAACAAAGTCGACCTAACTTTTTCTAGTGTAGATATAGCCTTCGATTCTAAGGCCAGAATGGACCATTATGATCATCTAGGCTCATCTCCTGTATAGCACAGGCCATAGAACCTCCCAAAATAATTCCTAGAGCACATGTTTTAGAAAATATCCAATCTTGATTTAAAAATTGTCAGTGATGGAGAATCCACCCTGACTTTTGGTAACATGTTTATACTACATTATAAATAATTAGTCATGAATCAGCCACCCCATCTTTGCTCTCTGATATTGATATCACTGAATTCTTATTAAACTACCTGTTAGACAAATAGCAGAGACTCAGCTCTTAGCTGAGATGCACATGAAGTTAAGAAAACTGAGGAGCGTAAAAAAGTTAAGAAAATTAAATAATGTGTGGAAAAGAGAAGTGAAATAATAATATATTCAGATACAGGTGCTCATTAGAAAAGAGAGGGTGCAGCCTCAGGAAGTCAAAGAAAGTTCAGTAATTTATGAGGTAAGTGTAGACTGTCATAGTGAAGGAGAAACCAATCGGGAGAAAAAGATGAGATAAAAGTGATTACATGAAAGAAGCTAAGCGAGGGGTATCTTTTGATTCCCAGACAACAACATGAGCAGTTGACTATATTGCTTCAGGTAACAACCATGTAAAGTCTAGTAGAATTATGTCCAAATTAGCTGAGGTAAAGTTTTTAAAGCCTGAATAACACCTCTCCCTAAAGAGTGGTTTAACTCAGTCTCTCCAGCCATAAGTCAAAATAATGAAAGGTTGTGCTGGGAATTTGCTTAGCAATGCCCAGGTATTACCAGTCCCACAGGTCAGATACACAAGGTTCAGTTTGGTGAGGGTGACATGCCCTGGGCTCTTTATAAAAAATTAAGACAAGTTTGTATTGCTGCTGGAGGAGGTAATTAGGCTGATCTCAGTTCCTACTGGGAGCAGCAGTATGGCTCATTGAAAAGCTATAAATGAGCCTATTTTTGTTTTCTTGATGCAAACAGAACTCTGTGAGGTATATGTCATTCTCAGAAACTTTTTGGAAAGGGCCAACATTTTCAAACTTGGATGCCTAAAAATTAGGTTCCTAAATCCATACACATCCACCAACATAGAGATGGGCCAGGTTTTCAGAGATACTGAGCAGCTCTAGCTCCCACTGACTTCAATGGCATTTGTGAGACTTCAGCAATTCTGAAAAGGAGGACATTTACATTGAGACACCTAAGAACACAGCTAGGCACCTAATTCTAGGCTTCCACTTTTGAAAATCTTGGCCAAAATCTTTTGTGAAATCTGTGTCAATACAGATCTCCACCTGTGAAATAAAAGATAAACTGATGCAGCAGTGGGACCTTAAACCAGGATGGGTGAGTCCTTGCCACAAATAGACTATCTACACTTGAAAAGTGAGGTCAACTTTATGAAGTCAATTTAATAAGGTCAACTTTAAGTCGACTTAAAGTGGACCTTATTAAGTCTACTTAATAAAAGTTGACTTAACTTTTCAAGTGTAGACGTGGCCCCTTTTTGGCCTTATTAAGTCAACTTAATGTTTTAAGTCAACTTAAAAAGGTCCAACTAGGCACTACTCCACGTCTCCACTGGCTTAAGTCAACTTAATAAAGTCGACTTAAGCACTAGTTTTAATTAAAATGAGGTGTTATTAATTTGAACTAACTTTTCCTTAACTTGACTTAAGGAGCAGCTTAAGTCGAATTAAAGAAAGCCCATTGTAGACACGGAGTAAATTAAGTCGACTTAAGCCTCCTTAAGTCAACTTAATTTCTAAGTGTAGACGCACCCATAGGAAATCACACATTATTGCCATGAATTTACACTATGACTTACAAACACATTAAGATGTTCCCTGCTCCAAATGGCTTAGAAGAGAAAACAAAAAGTTCTCCAGGAGGAGGTGCAGAGGTTTTGGGGAGCAGAGGAAGGTAGGGAGTATCCCTGGAAGAAGTGGGGTTTACAAAGGAATATGAAGGAGCCAAGAGAGAGACTGTTTGGCAGCACAGGAGACAACCGGCTAGGAGATGCAAAGAAGAGCCTGAGAGGAGAGGAGAGAAGAAGCACATTGGGAAGAGTGCACAGACAGAGGAGAGAATGAGAATAGAGGTGGGAGGAGGAGAAATTATGTTCAGATTTGAAGGTGGGGGTGAAGAGTTTAAGATTACAATTACTTACCTCATGCCAAAAGTGTTCTCAGCACCTCACAGGCAGACAAGGTCCCTGCACACAAGCTGAACAGTCTGAACAGGATGCATCAAGAGACAGGAAGCCAGCTGAGGGATTTAAGGAAGGTTATGAGTGGAAGATGACACTAACAGCAACATTTTGGACTGAGTTAAAGGGGAAAAATGAGAGGTGGTGTTTCTCAAATTTCTAGGATTAAGTTGTGGTCAAACTGTGAGTAATAAGAAAAACTGGGTTTTAGTTATGGGAAAAAAGAAGACGCAATAGGATTTATTAGCAGGAAACAAGATATAGGGAGGGGAAGCAAAAGAGTCAAATATAATACCAAAACTGCAAGTCTGAGGGATAGGAAGACCAGTAGAGTGACCAATGACTGTAACTATAAGGACAGAAAGAAGAAGGATCAGAAGGAAACATAAGGAATTCTCTTTTAGAATGGCTATGTCTGAGATGGTAGCAGAACATGCAAGAGGAACAGCTTTGAAAAACCAAAGGCTGGTGCTGTGGCTCAGTGCAGTGGTTTTTATTTTTTGTTCTGGTTTTGGTCATTCATCTATGCATGTTGCACCATTCTGTGCTCCACATCTTCATAGATGAATAGATTTTTTTGATCCAGTCTGACTTCCTGCATAATACAGGCCACAGAAATTTACCCAGTAATTTCTTCACCAAGGACTGAATTTTCAAAGGACTTCAGTGCATAAAGAAGCAGATAGTGAGATTTACAAAAGCAAGTTAGGTGCCTGACTCCCACTGATATCAATAGGAGTCAAATGCTTAACTTGCTACAGTACTTTTGAAAACTGGGCCCCAAATCCATAACATCTGTTAAAGCATTTGCTTGGGAGTAGGCTGGGGATGAAATATTGTAAGGAACTAAATTCCTTCTTCTTAGCCCCTTACCTGCTCACAAAAACACAGCAGAGACTCAGCTCAGGAAGAAGCTGTCTTGTGCACAAAAAAACCTGGTAGATATAGTAGTATTAGTTTTGTCAACACTTGCCAACACTGTTTTCAGTGAACACATCCATTCAGACAGAGGTTGATCAAGGAATAGACTTTGGGAACTAGATTTATTCACTTGTTTCATGTCTAATTTAGTTCAATTCTGTTCTTGAACTTCATAGCTAAACCTGTTTATTCATCTTCTTTATTCCTGCAGTCCTGATTGAGCCTCTCCACAAACTCTACACTATCTGCTCCTCACTGAGGACAGCAGTCTGCTGTATAACAACGGAAGAGAGTCTTTTCATACAGACGTTTTCACTTTGCTAAGTCAGCCCCAGGTTTCTTTTTGATCTGATGATGCAACGGTCAGAACCAGGTATGGATTACATTCCCCCACGGGTCAAGCTAAGTGATGAGACATTTGTCTTTGTAGATGGCAAATGGGTGAGTGAAACCTACAGTCAGCCACCCTTTGCTCCCCAACAGAAACATTTCAACAAGAAGATGAAGAATGACTGGACTCTCTGGGAGGAGAACAAAGCACTCTGGGAAGAGAACAAGGCGCTCCAGATTGAAAACAAGACTCTTCGTGAGGAGAACAAAACTCTCCAGTGCCTCCGGACACAGAACAAAGCCATCCAGGTTATTTATGATGAGACTCTCCAGCAGGTTCTCCAGAAGGAGAACAAGCCCTTCCCAATTTTCCGAGAAAGAAACATAGGCTTCCCAAGCAGGCAAGAGAACAAGGCCCTTCAGGTTGTTCAGGAAAAGAATAGAGCTTTACAGGTACTCTGTGAAGAGAAAAAAGCTATTCCCATCTTCCAGCAGGAGACCAAAGTTGTCCCAGTGATCCAGAAGGAGACAAAAGCCACCCCAATCCAGGAGGAGAGAAAGGAGGATGTTCCAGCCTTGCAGGATGACAGCAAAGCAAACCCAGGCCAACATGAGATCAAGGCTGACCCAGCCCTCCAGAAAAAGAGTAATGCTGTCCAGAATATCTGGGAGGAGAGCAAAACTGTCCCGGTCCAGGAGGAGAACAAGGGTGCTCCAGGCATCCAGGAGGAAAATGTGGCCCTCCAGGCTGTCCAGAAGCTAAACCAAACCCTCCAGGCCCTGCTAAAAGAGAACCAAGCCCTTTTGGAAGAGAAAAAGGAAATCCAGGTTCTTCAAGAAGAGAACAAATTCTTCTGGGAAGAGAACAATAAGTTGAAGCTGCAGCTAACTGTAGTGAATGGCACAGTGTCAGAGATTATGGCTCGGATGGTAGTACTGCAGAAGGAACTCAGTGCTCTTTCTCCTATGCAGTATGAGACGAGGAAGCCAGACAGGTGCTGGTAAATGAGTATGAGCAAGGAGAAATGCGCAGCAGCTTGGAGCTGAAGACCTGATAGTTCACATCAGATGAAAAAGCTCTGTCCTTGTTTCCAATAAAGTCCTGCTGGAGATTCAGAAAGAACAGATGGGGGAATATTGTTTTATTCTGAGATTTGTATGTACTGCTTTATTTTTCTCTTCTTGTTTCTTCCTCTGATAACATGCATACTGATGTGTCATGAAATTGCTGTGTCAGCCATATTTCCTAGCTTCACATGAACAAAAATTTCATTTGCTAGGAATTGGTGGATTTTAGCTTTTAGAGATCATGGGACTACCAATCAAGTGATTTATTTAATTGTAATTCTAAGGATAAATAATAAGGCCTAATAAGGCCTAATTTTTCAAAAGTGGGTTGTGATTTTTGGGTGCAATATGGTTTTAGAGGATGTTAAACACTTTCTGAAAATCAGGGCCCTATCACAAATTTCTAAACATTATTAATGATAATTTCCTAACTCAAGTATTTCATCCAACACAAGGGAATTTTATATCAGATCTAATCCTGATACATGAAGATTTAGGTACAGGTTATCATGATTTGATTACATTTATAATGTTCAACCAGAATAAAGTCTAAACCAGTAAAAAATACACACACACACACACACACACACACACACACACACACACACA
>ML686154.1:196240-243897 GCA_007922175.1 Pelusios castaneus
CTAACACGGCTACCCCTTTGGAATTTAAATATGTTGTATCACTAGCTAGCTACAGTGGTAGCAAATCAAAGAATCAGCTTGACGGGCTTGAGCTAAGCAAAGACAAAAAGCACCAGAGGCAGCCATAAACTGGGAAGGGTGCAGTCACATCCACACATTCCAAACACATCACATCAGAAGGAGCCAATGCCTCAAGAGCATCACACTCGTGACAAAATCTACATTGTGTATTGTTTGGTCAGCCTGGTATCTATTGCTCTGATGACTTCTGTCTGCGTCCTTAATTGTTTCTGTCTGTCTTGTAGTTAGTTGTAATCAGTTAAGATGGTGGAGTATGATTGGTGGAGGATTATGTTACAGTATGGTAGGATTGGTTCTTAAAATATTAAAGAAATGACTGGTTAAAATACATTATAAAAACTAAAGTAAACCAGGAAGGAGAGGGAAGAAAATTTACTTGGGAGGGGAGGGGGAAATTTATTGGGGGAGCGAGATTTACTGAAGGGGGAATTTATATGGGAGGGGAAACTTAAACAGCATGATGCTGGTACAAACCTGACTGGCGTTGGAGTGGCTGATAAGACTGTGCCAGGCCTGCATTTCTCCAGCAAGGAGGCTGCAAGTAAGGCCTTTTCTATACTACAAATTAAGTCAACCAAAAGCCTGGTCTACATGATAGATTTTTGTTAACAAAAGTCACCTTTTGTTGACCAAACAGTCCTGGTGTACATGCTACAGTGATCCCTTTGTCAACAAAACCAAACCGCCACGAAGAGAGGTGTAGAACTTTATTTGCCCAAATTCTGTCACAAAAGCATCAGTGTAGACACTTCTGTATGTCTCTGTCATGGTTAACGGCCTCCAGAAATATCCCACAATTCCAATCCTGACCTTTCTGAACATCCTGTTGAAGGACACTTTCCATGCAATTGGCAATCCGTTTGAAGCAAGTGGCATTGGAGGAGATGCATCCTAGCATCCTTCCTGACTCTAAGGAACGAGACACTGGCTTCTATGACCCCAGCCTGTGAAGAATGGTGGCAGACTTTGAAATTTGTTTTTCCAGTACACCTGCACTCATGCCCAAAGTGAGCACCCAGAACCTTGACCTACTTGGATGGTCTCCCCCTCCAAATTCACCATTCTTACACTGATCAAGGAGCTGTGCTCTGTACTAGGGGTCAGTGAGAAAGAGGTGTGTTTCATAGTGATTCATATATACTGTTAAGGCACTTTCAATAATGCTGCTGTTCATTTGTTTCTTGACCTTCATGACCAAAGCTCTTACGCCTGCAGACTGCCTCCGTTGATAAGGAAAAGACCATGGAGAATTAAGGAGGAGATGTTCCAGGAACAACTCCTGTCTTCTGAGGCACCCCAAAACAAAGAAACAAAGAAAAGGACTTGGAGACAATCAATGTCAGAATCTCAAAAGATGGAGAGACAGGAACAGAAGGGGAACCAAGGATGAATTTTAGCTGGGCATGAGCACATGATCAAATCCATGGAGGACCACACAGAGCTTCTAAAGACAATAGTGTCATTGCAGGCACAGATAATGCAAGCTTTCCCTCCCCTTCATCCTCAACAGAACTTTATTTCCTACACTTCCCCAACACATTCCTTCCAAACTCACGGAGCGTCCCGCTACATTCCAACCCTTCAGACAGCTATGAGAATGACAGTTGGACCTACTTGCAACTGGCATAGCTGGCACTGCTTCTCTATACTTTTCCCCCTCTGGGTCTTTTTGTGTTGTAAACTGTTTTGTCTTTAATAATAAAAATCATTTCTGAGAAAAATATGCACTCTTTATTTCTGTGTTGCACATGACATTTCACCACCGACATTCATCTACTGCTCTATAGGAGTCTGTAGCAGGGTAAAGCAGCGGGCCTTGGGTCAGGGTCCGGGAGGACTACTACTTCCCTTCCCCCCTCCCCGCCCGACTGGCCAAAGGACAATCTCGCACGGGGCGAACTAGGAACCCAACAGAACCCTGGGGCAACCGGGAGGGAGGGCCCTCTCTGTACTATCCCCCAGGGGAGGACCTCAAGGAACTACCCTTAGCACAGCACCCAGAGAACTGGGGAGAGGAGCCAGCCCTGATTGACCCCTGCGACTTGGAGGAGCTGCCCTCTGTGGAGGACCCTGAGGACCCTGTGACCTGGAGGAGATACCCTTAGCGGGGGAGTTGCTGGAGCAGCCGCCAGCTGATTCTAAAGGCCTGACTGGACTTCCTCTGGCTACGTATCCTGACGTTTAGGCTGAGGATCAGAAAACTCAGGTACGCGGGCAGGGGTAAGGAGGAAGCAGCCCAGGGTCAGCGGATAACTGCATGGCTGAGCAGTGGGCAGCGGGTTTCGGCTGGAGTCCCGCTGACTCCAGTGGCAGACCACTCTGCCGCTGGATAGGGCCCTGGGCTGGGCTGCAGTGGTGTTGGGTGGGCCTGCGTCCCCCTCCTTTCCCCTCCCCTCGCGCTTCCTGAGTTTATATCCTACCCACCTGGAGCTGAACAGGACTTCAGTGTATTTGCCTCGCCCTGCCTGAGGGCTGAGAGGCCACAGACTTCAGTGTGTTTGCCTCACCCTGCCTGAGAACTGAGAGGCCACAGACTTTGGAAGTTCCTTCGCCCCATCAGAGGGCTGGAAGCTACAGGACCAGAGGGTTGTCCAGCCCGGCTAGGGAGCCAGAGCCGCATCGTGGAACCGACTCCACTACAGAGTCATATAATGTCACAGCACTGTTTCAAAAAACACCTTATGGGTTTTCATTGTCCAAATGGGCCCTCAATAGCTCTCTTCTCTGTATGGCTTCCTTTTGAGTCCCCCTAATACCTCTGGCATCTGGCTGCTCATATGCAGATGGAAGGGGATCCACCTCTCCGTTTTAGTCAGAGGCAAACTTTCACCCTTAGCTTCACGTAAATTATGGCACACACAGCAGAAGGCTATAACTACAGGGATATTGTCCTCATTTAAGTTCAGCCCACCAAAAAGGCATCTCCAACACGTCTTTAACCTGCTAAACACACTTCCCTGACCCCAATCCTGGCTCCTCACCATTTTCAAACCGTCTGACAAAGCGGATTTTCTCCCACAAAAGCTCATGTGAAAAAATAAATTTGTTAGCCTTTAAAAGTATCACAGGCCTCCTTGTTTATATTGACCTAACTCTCTAATATAGACTGAGTCAACGCCAGAGGCAGAAGCTGCATTCTCTTTCTCTGTGCTGGTCTTTTTTTTTTCCTTCTTCACTTTTGCGTTTGTCTGGTTTTGTCTTTATGAAAAATGGGACCAATCTTTAACAACAACACCTCCAGTTCAGCTCAACTAACTTTTTCTCTTCTGCCCTGCCATCTAAAAGGATAGCTATTTTCTGTTTTAAGATAACATTGTTTAACACTGTTCAGATGGTATCTTTAATACCATTAAATGCTGTCAAAAGGGCATTTAGCTTCTAAAAGCTCTCTACAGCTAAGAGCAAGAGAGATTATTAAAATGGAAGCCTTACTTAATATTTTACATTGTAAATGTTTTCAGCTGTTTTTCCTTCCTTTCCTATATCTTTACCATGGGCGGAGTTTGGAGAGGCATGGATGGGCAATGCCCCTGAAAGTTTTAACCCTCCCGACCTCTGTGCCACTCAATGCTGCTTCCCTGGCTGGCCTTCCCCAGACTCAGTGATGTACTGAGAGAGGAGGCGGGAGGGGGCCATGACCCTGACAAAGGCCTTGGGGAGGGTGATGGCTGGGCCCTCCTTGAAGGAAACCCCACCACCACTCGCTGACATCCCCAGCATGCTGACTGAATCCTTCTGCCATGCTAGGTTTAACAAGAAACCCAAGGGCAGGGTCAATGTGGCTGCTGGGGATGTGGGCAGCAACTCCTCTGAGGTGGTCCTTGCCAGTGCTCACCCCAAGCCAGCACTGGGGGCCTGAATGATCACCTACCCCTTACACCCCTGCTCCCTCAGCCATCAGAGCCCCCTGCCAGGCTGTGATCACCAGCTTCCAGCCCAGCATGAAGTGGCATACTGAGAGGGGAAATAATGTCCCCAGAGCTGGCCTGGCAGGTGGCCCCAGGCAGGCCCCCACTCAGAGGAACCGCTCACCCCACATTCCTGGCAGCCATGCTCTTCCCCTGAAATTAAATGCTTAAACTCCACCTCTCATCTTTACTAAAAAGTTAAAAGAAGTTTTTATGTTGTTTGCTATAATACTAAGCAGGCTTTGGAGCCCCAGATATTGTTTTGAGCTGTTAATGTTGTACAGTGACAGCGTTTATGCTATTAAAATGAATGCGACACTACTGTAAAGAAGGCTGTGCTCAGCAGTTGGGGTTAGCTGGGTGCCTGAGATGTCTCTCCCCAGTTCCATGCTGATGGAGAGGAGAGATGGGAGAGACCCAGTCCTCCCCTGGGCATCAGCCTATTGGGGGTGCTGGTCAGGCCATTCACAGCTTGCAGGGGGGAGGGGCACAGGAGGGGTGGCTAGATGGAGCCCAGGGCCAGGCAGGGGGGAGGGAGTTGTGGATGACCAGGAGGAGGAACTCCTCCACCCCACTACCTCATGGCTGTGGAGAGAGACTCCCCCAGCCCAATAGGGAGATCTGGCACCAGGTCTGACTGGGATGCACTGCTGGTATGGGAGAGGCAGGAACTGCGTGATGGGTAAGTGCGAGGGGAGGCGGCGGCGAAGCCTGACCAGATCCAAGTGAGCTGCCACCATGAGCATCAGAAAGTCCCCAGAGCACAGGGAGAGGAAAGTGACGTGTCCTCCCCAGCAAGTACGGACTCCCTCTTCCTCCAAGGGGCAGTGCTGCCTGGGGGGAGCAGGGATCCCTCCTGTCCTGTGCAGGGGGCTTGTGAACTGGGGGGAGGGCACCAATGCAAGCATTGTCCCCTGGGCACTGAAGACCCACCGTATGCCACAGACTGTCCCTAGATTTGCATGTCTGGGACTGTGGGTCAGAGGAGGCCTTAGTTTATCTGGGGCTCTAGGCAAAGGCCCATTGTGGGGTCCCCATAGGGCTCCCTGGAGCCAGCCCCGCCCAGCCCCAGTGTACAACCGGGAGCTCCAAAACCTTCTCCTGTGGCCCTGGAGCACTCCCTGTCAACTCCCAGCAGCCAGCCCCCTCCATGGCCCTGGCGCCCCTCTGGGATCCCCAAAAGCCCTCCCATGGTTCCCCCTGCCCTGCTGGCGGCTCCGAAACCCCTTGTGGCCTTGGCTCCCTGCTGGGGACCCCGCAGCCCTGGCTCCCCGTGGCCAGCTCCCTCTGCCACCTGGCGTCCTGCTGGAGGACCTGAAACCCACCCCTGCAGCCAGCCCCCTCTGCAGCCCCGGTGCCCTGCCTGGGGCTCCAAAACTGGCTCTGGTACCCTGCTGGGGCCCCCAGTCCCCCACACTGCCCTCTCTAGGAGGTGCAAGAGGGTCCCGCACTGCCCCCCTGCTGCCACATGGCCCCCTGCTGCTTTTGGCAGCAAGCAGAAGGCAAGGGGTGGGGTAGAAGCGTGGAGCAAGGCCTTTGGACCAGCCCACCCTGCCCAGCACTGGGGGTGGGGTTCGTTGGGGCCCCTGGAGGCTGATTGACCCTGGCCCCCGCCCCCCCAGACACTCCTCCACCACCATCCCCAGCTCCCTGCCATGTATTATGCAGTGCGGAAGGCAGACCAGCTTTTGGGGTAGGCAAAGGGGATCCTTGCTGCTTAGGCCCTAGGCAGGTGCCTGCTTCACCTATCCCAAAAGACGCCTCTGCAGTGGGTACTGGCAGGGCCTTCTCAGTGAAGGACCCTAGCCTCCAGAATTCTCTTTCTCCCGTCGACTGAAAGGACCTTGATGACACAATGCAGCACATGAACGAAAGCCCTATTCTGGATTCCAACTCACTTCATTTGCCCCATTATTCAAGTTGATAAGCTCTGGTGAGAAAGAGCAAAGGAACAAGCCAGTCAGCAATCATGCCAGATAGTTTCTCCAATGTATTCACTGCACCGTTAGCTTTTCCTGAGCTGTAAATGCAGAATACAGCTGCTTGACATAGACACAAGTTACTGAAGTCGGTAGGAAACCCATGTTCCTTTTGAAAATAAATGAAAATGAACAGTGAATGCATGCAGTCCGTGAGTCATTCTTACTCATGCAAACTGCCTTGTTGAGGCAAATAGAATGACTTGTGTGAGTAAGGATTACTCGTGGAAGTAGGTGTTGCAGGATTTGGGCCTTCTTTTACAACTTATCATTGAGGTTCCACAGTCAAAGATTGCTTCCAAAGTGTCTCAAATAAAATGAAATAAAGGAATCATCGGAGGATTTTTTGGCTTGTCCCACTTTAATCCGGTAGACTTGGCCGCCTTCAAGGCACAAGCCAGTGAGTTTTCTAAACTGTTATTGTCTGAGATGCCTGATCCCATCAGCGAGGACAGTGACATCCCACAGAACTTTCAAGAAACCATGCCACAGTCCTAATTTGTGTGATCATTTAGAAAGAACACCTTTCTAAAATAGGATTTCAGGAGATGCATATTATTCTAATCAGCTGCTGCTGCGATCTCTGCAGTGCAAAGGAAAGGGATCATTGGCAAGCTTTATAGAGTATGACTTAAATGCATTAGAATAGAAAGCATTCAGTTTAACAGGGTGCTTTTCCTGATTTGGTTGGCTACGCTAGTCATGTCTCCCTTCCTCTCCTTGTATTATGATGGAGATGCCATTAAATTGGAATGGAGAAAGACCTACATGTCAGTTCATTCTGAGATCTAAAAGACTGAACTATCCATGATGCTATATTGCAATAATGAGCAGAGTTCTGTATCTATCTTATCAATCTGAAATTAGATGCAAGAGACTCTGGGAGTAATTTAGGGCCTAATGTTCAGAAGATAAGCCTTTCATTTTGCATGTACACTTTGCACCTGGAATTGAATTGCAATCAGAGTAATGAAGCCTCTAACTAGTTGCAGGAGTCAATCAGATAGTTAGAAGTGCAAATATTGAGATGTGTGCCCACATTTCATTTTGCAAATGCAAAAGGCCATGTGCAAATTTTGCAGGCAAAAATTACACCCACAAAAAGAGAAACAAGACTATAGTCCCTTAAAATTTTAACCCTTGATTCTTACTATTGTAACTTGTAGTAGACTTTCTTCTCCATTAAAGGAAGAATTTTATAGAGAAACATTCAAAATACATTACACTTAAACATAAATCCGTTATATAACATGAGCCTTTCATTCTGAATGCTAAGAATGCCATAGCTCTGTCTTACACCTTTTGAGCTCTTTATGGGTACGTCTACACTTACAAATTAAATCGACTTAAGGAGTCTTAAGTCGACTTAAACTTCTCCGCATCCACACTGGGCTTTCCATAAATAGACTTAAGGATTTCCTTAAGTTGACTTAAGGAAAAGTTAAGTCAACTTAATAACACCTCGATTTAGATCGACTTAACACTTAAATCAACCTTATTAGGTCGATTTAAGCCAGTGTTGTTAGGGATTAGTGCCTAAATCCACTTAAGTTGACGTAAAGTGTTAAGTCGATTTAATAAGGTCGACTTTAGGTCGACTTAAAGTCGACCTTATTAAGTTGACTTAATAAAGTCGACTTAACTTTTCAAGTGTAGACATAGCCTAAGAGATCACCTTGAAGGAAGATTGGGAACTATTGGCTTGCAGCTATTTCTCAAGATACAAGCAATAACTAAGTCACAGAAAGGAAAGTATTGGTCAAGGACATGGTGAGAGTCCCTACTGTTCAAATTGCATGTTGAACAGTCAAGCCCTTGTTAAGGTCACACACAGAAGGCTCATACACAATACCACTTTATTTATTTTTTGAAGAACTTCAAAATTAATCCAGTTATGATTAGCACCTATGGTTTCAAGGACGCCAATGTCAGTAGTATAGGGATAGCTGTACCTTTGTCATGCCTTAAGAACAGCCATACAGGGTCAGACTAGTGGTCTAATACCAGGTGGTTCAGAGGTAAATAACAGAACAGGGTAATTATCAAGTGATTCATCCCCTGTCATTCACACCCAGCTTGCACTCCCTGCCTGAGACAATTACACACAAGAGTCTGGCGTGAACTGACTCTGTGGTCACTTTGCATAGCAAGGTAAGTCGGGGTTCAGGAGTGGAGATCAGGGGTCACAACAGCACACCGGACCAGATTCTGGGAGGGGAACGTCACAGTGCCACAAGATTCCTTGGCTGCGTCTACACTGGCAAATTAAGTAGACTTAAGCTTGGCTTAAGTCAACTTAACTTGCCCTGCATCTACGCTACACTTTGCTTAAGTCGACATAAGGAAAATAAAGTCGACTTAATGAAAATTAAGTCAACTTTATTAAACCTGCTTTTTACTCAACCCCAAGGCTTAATTCAACTTTCTAAAGTCGAATTAAGCCTGTGTAGACGATTATATAGTTTATGTCTAGGAATTCTATATGGATTAGAAGTTAGGAATTGGGTATTCTAGCTGTACTTTAATTTATGTTATTTTATTGAAATACCTGAGAGAGGTGGGTGGGTGTGTCAAACCATTGTGTCCTTAATGTTTAGGAATGTACCAGGGACTAAACTGATGAGCCATTAAGGACATAAAGAATACACCCATTGTGTCCTTAATGCCTCATCAGTTTAGTCCCTGGGACCATTATCCCTGGTACATTCCTAAACATTAAGGACACAATGGTTTGACACACCCACCCACCTCTCTCAGGTATTTCAAACCCAGATTGCAGAAATAGAGCTTCTGCATGATGCCTCTACACCACTTGCGCCTCAAGGGAGCACTGCGACTGCTGCTGCTGCTGTTTCTGAAAGCGTCTCATCCTTGGCTCGGCAGCCTCGGCCGAGCACAGAAGAACTGGTGGGGAGAGAGGACTTGTGGTTGACGAGGTGGCCGAGAGGTTAAGGCGATGGACTGCTAATCCAGTGTGTTGTGCACGCGTGGGTTCGAATCCCACCTTCGTCAATGTTCTCATCATCACCCCCCTTTCTGTTTTTGGCGCTGCCAGCCTGTCTCCAGACCCCTGCCGCTCTTCCTCCGGCTGTAGGCTACCATGGCAACAAATCTCCAAGCGCTTCTGACCTGACGAGGACAAAGAAGAGCAGGAGGTCCTCCTGCCGCTTGGGAGGGGGGTGGTCACGGAACTTTGGAGGAGAGAAGCCAGGCTGTTGGTGACCTGACCTATAGTGGGTGCCTCTGGCTGCATCTGGGTATCTGTCACTGGGTAACTCGAGGGGGTGGAAGGCCATGAGTGCCGATGAAGCCCCTTTGCTCCAGACTCAGACACAGCCAGTGATCATATAGGGAGATCGCTCAATTCCAGGAAGTAAAGCTGATAACAAGCCTTGAAAGTACTAGTGGAAATCGGTCAAAGTTTGCTCTCTAGAAGAAGGGGGAGAGTATTTCCACCGTTAACAAGGGGAAAAGTATTGAAGTAAACAACCTTCTGTATAAGGGTCACTGCAACGGGGTGGGGTGCACATGATTTGAGATGTGCCTGTCTCCGTGTGCCTGCTTGAGATCTCAAATATACTTGGTGTACTTCTCTGCCCCGGTGTCGTTATTGGTGCTATGCACTCTGGGCAATGAACCCACTGTTGCTGGCCCCGGCCCATCGCCGGGCGTCCCTACCTACAACATCAACAATGGTTCCATTTTGGCTTAACCCAGTACTTCCAATATAGGTTCCTACTTTCCCAGATGGCTCTCCAATTCTTAGTAAACCTAAATCCCTTCTAACATTGTCTCAACCACAAATTAAGACCCTTCAGTTCCAGCTGTCTAACTGGTCCTGTGCATGAATCTGGATGCATTTCAGCGAACGCTATCTTGGAGGTCCTGCACTTTAATCTCTTTCCTAGCAGCCTAAATTTGGCATCCAGGAAGTTTATCTCGTCTTTCTCTATCTCACTAGTACCTATGTGCATTGTGACCACTGGCTTCTCCCCAGAACTGCACATAAGTGTATCTAGATGTTTCAGGAGGTCTGCAGCCTTTGCACCAAGCCTGCAATTCACCAAGTGATTCTTCCAGTCATAAACCCAACTATCAATATTTCTAATAGTCCAATTCTACAATACTATTATTTGTCTCTTCCTAATAACTGAAATTTCCTCCTCCAAAGAGATATCCTCAGTGCTAGCAGATATCATGCCATCATCTGGATCAGTTTACTGCTATGGGATCATTTTCCTCCATTCCAGGATTGATGTTCTCCTTCCCTGAGACTTTCATCCTCCTCAACAGCACAGAGACTGTCAGAATGGGGATTGGACCACTCCACTGTGCTCTGGAAAGTCTCCTATGTACTTTTCTGTCTCCTTTAACTCCTCCCCTTAAGTCACTCTAGTCTCAAGAGGCTATGTCTACACTAGAAAAAGTTAGGTTGACTTTGTTAATTGACTTAATAAGGTCGGCTTTAAGTCGACTTAAAGTCGACCTTATTAAGTCGACCTAACCACCCTTAAGTCGACTTAATGAAATTCTGGTGTAGACATGGAGTAATTTAAGTCAACTTAAGCCTCCTTAAGTTGACTTAAATTGCTAGTGTAGACATAGCCAAGAGTGACTTGGTCTACTTGGTCTCTGAAGGCCGTGAGTTGATGGCAGCGAAGGAACACCTATGGCACGTGCCTACAAGGCAGGTAATCATACATACTGCGTTCAGTGCAATAAACTGGATAGCCTCTGCTCTGCAGTTGGCCTCCGCCAGCATAATTTTTATTCTTGGGAGTGGGGAGTTGTTTGTTTTTTGGGAGGTGATTATTGGTCTATGTTCAGAGAATGCTTATTAGGTGTATCTGACTCTCACAGTCCATCTCTAAACTCCTTTGCAAAACTCCTGTTTGCTAGTGCCTCTGGTCTCTGAGTGCATCACCCTCGAGGGTTAAGCCTCATGCCTTCTCTTCACCTGGGATGAAATCCTCAAATTCTTCCACTCTTAGACAGAGCCCAGTACTACAGTATTCTGTGTATCAACCATGATTACCCAGCAGTTTACTTGGTTCAGCACCTGCTATTCTTCCCTTTGGGAGCTTGTGACCAGTGATGAATACAGTGGCCAGGCAACCTTCTTTAAACCAAGGTATTGTTTAATCTTAACAGCAGGAGCCCAGTATAACATAAGAGAGTAAAGGATTTTAACACACTGATAGGCCTACACAGATGTCTGTCACTATCATTCTGTGGAAGTGGGTCAAGCAGGTCAAGCACTGCTGGATCAGGGTGGAGAAATTGTACATGAAAACGTTCTTATTCAAACACATATACCAGAAGTGATAGGAAGGGGAAGAGGGACAATTAATGCTCAAATTAATTGCTTTTACTTAACTTTCCCCAAGTTTATTCCAGTGTGAAATTCCCTGTTTAAGGTCTCTTGGAGTGAAAAATATATGCCTACTTAAAGAACAATTTTCTTGAAGGCTACACAGGAAAGAAATATACCATGACTCATTTATGTGATTGTGATTAGTCAATGTGCAGCCATTAAGCTATCGATGAAGAACAATCTTTAAAAAATTCTGCCTAATAATACATAGAACCTTTTATCTTCACAGTGTGTTACAAGCACTAATTAATCCTGTGAGAGAGACAAATAAATGTTTTTATCCCCATTTTTCAGGTGGGTACAGAAGTAGTGAAGTTGCAAATAGAGTTGGTTAGCAAATGTTTTGTTTTTTAATTTCAGGAAAAATTTGACTTTTAATTAAAAAAAAGAATACATTTTGGGTTTTGGCTCAAAGTTTTCAGGTTTCAAATGTTTGTTTTTCTCAGGAAAAAATGAAAATGTTTGAGGAAAGAAGGCACAATCTGTGCTTTTTTGTTTAATTAAACATCTCAATTTTCTGTCAAAAAATTTGACAGAAAATTCCCAGTCACCCCTAGTTCTGTGTCTTGCAGAAGGCTGCAGAAAGAGTAATTGGCCTTACATAGGGAAATATGCCCCATCTTGAAACTGTCTCAGAATCAGTCTTGAAAACTGTTTCAGGTAATGCTGATATAAACACATATATGTTCCTTTGTCACTGAATGCACATCTGTGTACCCTTGGGATATGATCTGTATGATTTTTCTGTTAATTTTTGCACTGTGATTGATTTTATGCCAATCTGCAATGTAAGGTTCCTTTATGAATGCTCATAACATATTCTACATTATTACTTTGGTATCATGTTTCCTGCAGCATCATGTATGTGCACAGATGTGTAGCATGTTTTGCATGGCTTATGGGGGAGAAAGACAGACAGAACTCTCTTCCAACAGCATGTAAACAGCCAAAGCTGTGAGCAAGTAAGTACCTGGAGGAGACTATGCAAATTGAGGTCCCTGGCTCAGACGGGACCAAGATATCACCTCTGCCCAGGAAGAGGAAGGGGACTCAGGGTGGACTAAAAACTAGGAGAGACACATGGAACTGGGGGAACAGCTGCTGGCTTTTGGCCAGGGAAACACCATTTTACAAGCCACTGCAAGATACAGTACCTACCCCCTAGTCAGGAGGGTCTAAGCAAGCTAAATACCACCAGGAGCCAGTCTTAGGGCTAAGAATGAGGAGAATATACTAAAGAGTGACCTTGGAATAGTGTTAGTAGTATAGAATGTCTCTATTATCTTTTATTTGAGTGTGGTTATTTCTGACTACTTTAGTAAAATGACTGTGCATTGATGTGCTATATACTCACTTAAAATCTTAACCTAATCAATAAACTAGTGTTTGTTTTACCTAAAGCAGTGTGAACTTTAGAGGGTGTGAGTGAAGTAGGCTGGGCTTGATCCATTTCTTTGTTAAATGGATGGACATGAGTATATGGTGATTGGAGAAAGATCCCAATTCCTGTAAGACAGAAGTTCTCACTGTGGTATCTAGGGCAGAGGGTGCTTGCTTGGGGAACCATTCCTTGAGTAGCCAGAGGGCATACACCCACTACTTGGGATCAATTACATGCAGGAGGCTCGTGTGGACTGACTCAGGAGTGGTCACCTGGCAAAGCGAGGTGAATCGGAGTTCAGGAGTGGAAATCTGGGGGGTCACAACAGCACATTAGACCAGATCTGGAGAGCTGTTTGTCACATCCTGGCTCCATAATTTATACTAAGCACAAACAAAGTTTCTAAATCCTCAGTCATAGAATCATAGGGTTGGAAGGGACCTCACGAGGTCATCTAGTCCAACCCCCTGCCAAAAAACAGGACCACTCTCCCTAAATCACCCCAGCCAGGGTTTTGTCTAACCGAGCCTTAAAAATCTCCAAAGATGGAGATTCTACCACCTCCCTAGATAGCCCATTCCAATGCTTCACCACCCTCCTAGTGAGAAAGTTTTTCCTAATATCCAACCTTGACCTCCCCAGCTGTAATTTGAAACCATTGCTCCTTGTTCTGTCCTCTGTTACCCTCGAGAACAGCCTAGCTCCCTCCTCTTTGGAGCAACCCTTCAAGTAGTTGAAGGTTGCTATCAAATCTCCCCTCAGTCTTCTCTTCTGTAGACTAAATAAGCCTAGTTCCTTCAGTCTCTCCTCGTAAGTCATGTGCCCCAGCCCCCTAATCATTTTTGTTGCCTTTCGCTGGACTCTTTCTAATTTGTCCACATCCTTTCTGTAGTGGGGAGCCCAAAACTGGACACAGTATTCCAGATGCGGCCTGACCAGTGTCAAATAGAGGGTCATGAAGGTCTCAGTTCAGCAAAGAACTTAAGTATGTACTTGTGACCCCTTAAACTGTCATTGGGACGTAAGCACATTTCAAGTAAAGCGCATATTTGAGTGCTTTGTTGAATTGGGGCCCAAAGCATACTAGTCTAAGCATCACTGGGTGCGTCTACACTTGTAAATTAAATCGACTTAAGCTTGCTTAAATCGACTTAATTTACTCTGCGTCTACACTACACTTTCCTTAAGGCTACTTAAGCAAGCTGCTTAAGTTGACTTAAGGAAAATAAAGTCGACTCAGTGAAAATGAAGTCGACTTTATTAAACCTACTTTTAATTCGACTTTAGGCTTAAGTCGATTTTCTAAATCGACTTAAGCCAGTGTAGACCTGGAGTAGCTCTAAGTTGACTTAAAGTCGACTTACGGCTCTCCAGGACTCCCCCACTGCCCTTCCTGCCAGGGGGACTGGCACAGGAAGACCCTGGCATGCCCCCTCAAAGGGCAGGGCAGAGCGCTGCCCACCCTGCGCCTATGCCCTGCCAGGGTCCCTGTCCCACTTTGCCCCATTGTACCTAGGTACAATGGGGCAAAGGCTGAGCCCCCTGGCACTGGGCAAGGGGTGCCCCACCTGCCACCGTGGACCTGCCCAAGGTCCCCCTAACCCCTAGAAGTTGACCTAGGCATCCAGTGTGGATGCTCTAGGTCGACTTTGTAAGTTCCCCCCAAGTCGATTTTATATTTAAGTGTGGACATGCTAAGTCGATTTAACAAAGTCGACTTAAAGTCAACTTTGTTAAGTCAATTTAGCTAAAGTCGACTTAAATTAACAAGTGTAGACATAGCCATAGAGACCTCAGCTAGTGAAATGAAATGCAATGTAATGAGGATTTAAATTACGCCATTTCATCTGTGTTACCTAAGAGAATGTTACTAAGATTAAATCCTATGGGTGTGACTCCACTTACAAATTAAGTCGATTTAAGCTTGCTTAAATTGACTTAATTTAATTTGTGTCTACACTACATTTTCCTTAAGTCGACTTAAGCAGCAGCTTAAGTCGACTTAAGGAAAATTAAAGTCGACTTTATAAAACCTCATTTAAAGTAAGCTTTACTGGCTAAGTCAACTTTATTAAGTCGACTTAGCCAGCGTAGACACATATTAGCCCTAAGTCGATTTTAAGGCAACTTAAAGGGCTTTAGGGCTCCTCCACTGCCCTCCCTGCCAGGGTGGCTGGCACAGGCAGACCCTGGTGTGCCCCCCCACAGGGCAGGACAGAGCAGGACAGAGCCCTGCCCACCCTGCTCCTATGCCTTGCCAGTGTCCCTGTCCTGCTCAGCCCCCATTGTACCCAGGTACAATGGGGCAAATGGTGAGCCCCCTGGCACTTGGCAAGGGGTGCCCCCCCGGCACTGTGGACCAGTCCCAGGTCCACCTAGCCCCTAGAAGTCGACTTAGGCGTCCAGTGTGGACGCTCTAAGTCGATTTGGCAGGGTCCCCTTTAAGTCGACTTAATTTTTGAGTGTAGACATGTTAAGTCAATTTAGCAAAGTCGACAAATTAACAAGTGTAGACATAGCCTATGAGATTTAGTGAAAAACATAAATCTAACAGGAAAGTAGCAAGAAAATCATCATGATTCAGTGATATATCTTTAATCAGCTTTTTGAGTCTACATGTTTTGAAAGTAGGCGCTCCTCTTGACACCACAATTTTAATCAACTTTCATGTATAAAGCTACAGCTGACAATGAAAATATTTTCTTTGTGATCCATGTCTGCAGTGGTATTTTCTAATATGCAATTTGCTTTTAGCTAGAAGTAGCTGTTGAAATTAAGTTGCAAGCAACCAAGCTTGAAGCAATATTGCAAATGGCATGAGAGGTTATTTAATACTGTACACCTTTTGGAATAATATAGTCTAGAGTAAAGGGCAGATGCCAAACAATATCTTTGCTGTGGGTTTCCCCACTGCATCATCAGCTTGGCTAAAGCATAGCATTGCTTCCCTTCTCAGAATGGAACTTTAGTTTTAAATTTCATAGGTTTGGTATGCTGGGAAAAAACAAATGACAAAGTAAATCAAGGGGGATAGAAGTGGGAAATGACAGACAAGTCGGCACAGCAACTTCACATCTTAGAAGTGTCGACTTGATTTCATGTGTGTTGCAGTCTCAGAGAGCTGATTCATTACAATTCATGCCTATCTGGCAGGGATGAGGATTTGTTAATGTCTGTAAAGCATCTTGAATAACTGCAGGTAAATTTTATCAATATAGTTCAATTCCATACTTTTAAAAAGCTATGAAAATCTCCCTTGCTTGTGTCAGCATGTCAGAGATTTAACAGAAAAAGGTATAGATCATTTAATAGCAAGCTAGGAACCTACCTACGTGGCATGCATGTGTATCTGCGTGCACATGCCTGTGCGTGTGTAATATCTTAGTCAAAGCAGACATTTAATAGCCCACAATTTTTATTTCTCTTTCAGAAAAATCACCCTCCAGTCTCTAGTGCATTGTTCACCTTATTAATAAACACCTGGCAAACACAACACACTTAGTGACAAAGTTATTCAGACAGAATATGGAATGAGAATAATCATGACTTGTAAAATTACTGCAAGCTGACTTTCTCATTAAAATTTCATTAATGTCTTTTTTTCTAACTCTGCTAAATCTGGTATTTTTAAAAGCATCTCACTCTATTATATTTCTATTAACATTACCCCTCATATTAATAGCTCTGTAATGTGCACTAGTATGTCTGTGCTGTTAATGAGAAAAAAATCCAGAAACGCATCTATGCTGTGCAAAATAGATAATAATGATTGTTTTGTATTCTTCCCTGGAACGTACTTTAAAGACATCAGCAGGGTTCCGACCTGTTCTCAGAGTTTTAATTTGTTTAGAAACAAAATGGTATTAAGATATGATTACTGAGCACAGTCAGTATCTGACAAAAAAAGTGTTATGAGGATGCAGTCAAATGGCTGCTTCTTCCTCTCTTCTTTGTCTTCTCTTCTTCTCCCAGTTCCACTGAGAGCTGCCCCATTGTAGTACCTTTCATCAGTTGGTAGGACAGGCATTCAAGCAAGTGACTGTCTTTGGAACTTGAGTGGTAGACATGGCAGCAGAGGTTTCAACAAGGGAAATGCAGCCAAGACCCTCTGCCCTCTTGACACTGATTACATCAACTCTGTGATATGCAATCCTCCACTTGAGAGAGCTCCCCCCCCAAATCCCAGTTTGTCCCTCTGAATTTCGTTTCTTTCTGCATTTTAGCAGCCTCTTGCTGTGGCACCAAACAGTGAATGAAACCTTTTGAAATGCTGAACGGGGAAAATGGATCCTCAGTACACAGTGTCAGTGGAAGTCGAGTCAGGCCCTTATTTTTTGGTTAATTTAATGATTGAATTCTGCTATTCTAACATCAGTCTGGTGCTAACCAGAAGTAATTTCATTAGCGGATTAGTGGAGTTACACCAGTGTAAAATCTCTGTAAGGCTCCACTCAAGCAAAGCATTAAGTATGTACTTAACTTTAACCATGTGAGTTCTTGCTCTGAAATCAATGGGGCTTCTCACATGCTTATGTGTCCTGTTAAATCAGGGCTGAACCAGCATCCGAATCAGGCCCAATGGCTATGTCTACTCTGGCAAGTTAGTTCGAATTAAGGAGGCTTAATTCGAACTAACTAAAGCCATGGCTACACTAGGCTTTAGTTAGTTCGAATTAAGGGCTTCCTTAATTCGAAGTAATAAGTTCGAATGGGGTATTCGAACTAAAGGATTAATTCAAACTAACTAGTTCGAATTAGCCAATGTGGCCATGTTAATTCGAACTAATTTCTTAGTTCGAACTAACAGGCCATTGAAATGAATGGGGATCGCTGATTTGAACTAACTAAAATTAGTTCAAATTAGCTAGCTCGTACTAGGTAATTCGAACTAATTTTAGCAAGTGTAGACATAGCCAATATGTTTAGATCAGGAAAGAAACAATTCCATTTGAAAGATGTTTCCCATGATCAAAGACTGCTGAGAGGGAGGAGAAATATTGAAAACATAAGGTGCTATTAAGCCAAACTCTCTTTGCACCAACACTAATGTCCATCTGGAGCTATTCTAAAGTTACATGCAGATTTATATTGATGTAAACGAAAGCAGACCCTCAGCTGCTGCTTTAATGTAATGAAAACTATAGTGACCCTGAGGATTTGAAATAGCCTCATCCATCCATCATTGCAAGCTGTGTAGGTAGATCCAGCAAACTAATAAAGTAATCCAGGAGTGCAAAGGAATGTTGCTCTATTCTTTAAAGAATTATGCAATCACTAATATTTACATTCCTATACCTTTCTAATTAGTGTGAGAGAAAAAGCAATATCTATGTGTTCTGTCTCCTGGGAGGAGACAGAACTTTAACATGTAACCAGAGAGGAAGACAGAGTTATATGTACTGACTTCTTGTCTAATCTTCACTTTGCACAGAGAGATTTGGGTCAGAGTTGTGGATTTGTAGTTTTAATCAGAGGAACCTCTGGAAATTTCATCATCTACTTTGGATTATTCTGGTCATTCCACATACCTCTATTCCTCAGAATAATGATGAGCATTTGATTGAATCCCATCTCACCAGGCTTTTAAGGCTTTATGAAAATTCACAGTAATGTAGGATGCTGTCTCAGCTCAGAACATAATAAAAATTTGTGTTGTTTTCCTTCACAATATTCCAGAGGATTTGGGGACTTAATGAAGGGAAATTTTCAGTGGAACACTGGGACTGCTGTTCCTATGTAATCTGATCCAAGTAATAATGATTGTACTCCCGATTCAATACTCTCCGGAGTGACCAGAAAACACATCCCAGATATCTTGCCGCTTTGTTTAGGGGAGGCATGGAACAGTTTTGCCAGAGATACTACAGTGTCAAGGAAATCTCAATCCATCTGGTCCAAGGATGAAAGCCTTGTTGGGATTCCCCCCGAGACCTCTTTCCACTTGGTTTCCCAAGAACTCTGTTTGACTCCGGTCTTCCTCACTTCCTCATCTTTATTTGGCATAAAGCAGTGCTATGCTGAGTTGATCAAACTCAAACACAAAGGGAGTGGATGCAAGGTACATCACAGTTCCAAGGTTACACAGAAGCCCTCTCCCTTTGTAATATATTATGCATCAGGTTGCATTTACTATCTATCACATCACACATTTTTAAATTGGCTTGATTACATTGTAGGAACCAATCTCTGAACAGCATGCTCTGTTCATGCTTCAGCTTCTGCTTTACCTCATCTCTATATTCCTAACTTATTTTGTTTCTTGTTATCTAGTTCATAGTAAATAGTTCCCTGGGTGTTCCAGCTCTTATCATAGTTGGCTCAGACATTCTGTCTTCATAGTTTACTGACCTATTTACTTATCTTATTTAGCACAGCCATTCAGTGTTCAACCTCATGATTCAATAAGGTCCCTAATTCTAGTTTCCGAAAAATGAGGCCTCCCTCCATGTGCCAATTACTCATGTTGGGCTAGTCCTTCGCTATAAGCCCAAACAAGCTCCTATTGAAATCAGCTATCCTCAGCAGAAGACAATTTCTAGCTACAAAATCCCCATAAACCTAGAGCATCACAAAGTATGGGTATGTCTACGCTAGCAGTTTAGGTTGACTTAAGGACCCTTAAGTTGACCTAAATTACTCCATGTCCACACTGGGCTTTCATTAAGTCGACTTAAGAAATTCACTAAGTTGACTTAATGAAAGCTTAAGTCGACTTAGAAAGAACTAACCCGTAAGTTGACTGTTTAGTTTGACTTAAGCACAGTGTGGACATGGATTAACCCTTATGTCGACTTTATTAAGTCAACTTAAGGGCAGTTAGGTCGACTTACTAAGCCCATGTTCAGGGTAACCACTTTGTTAAGTTGACTTAACAAAGTCGACCTAACTTTTTCTAGTGTAGACATAGCTTATGTGTTGTCCTGCCCTGATCCTGCCGCCTGAATGTGATTAAAGAGAAAAAGGATGAAGCTCATGGGGTAAACATGTATTTATAGTAATTTATGTTTCATTTTTTCATTTTGCTTTATAACAAGATATTCTTGGACATCTCAGTGGCTATGTCTACACTGGCAAATTAAGGTAGCTTAATTCGAACTAACTTAAGCCTTAGCTACACTAGGCTTTCATTAGTTCAAATTAAGGGCTTCCTTAATTCGAACTAATAAATTCGCTTATACTTTTCGAAGTAAGGGTTAATTCGAACTAGTTAGTTTGAATTAACCCAATGTGGCCATGTTAGTTTGAACTAAGCGCTTAGTTTGAACTAACCAGCACATTGAGCTCAATGCAATTGACTAGTTCGAACTAAGCAAGTGCCATGCATGGCACTTGCTTAGTTCGAACTAAAATTTGCTAGTTTGAATTAAGTTAATTTGAACTAACTAAAATGAGTTTGAATTAGTTAGTTCGACTTAACAAATTCGAACTAACTTTGGTAAGTGTAGACATAGGGAGAATTGCACATGTGCATTCCTTCACAGGAATATACCCAAATAGATGGACTTACCATTTCTTATAATTTCTTAGGTCTGGATTCTGCAATTTACAATGTGTGGTCAGTCCCCATATTGATGTGGTTTTGTGAACAAACCAGAATGCCCAAATGTTGTACATTTGAGAATGAGAGTGTAGAGAGATGCTTGTAGAAGGTTGTGATTGTAGAGACACTCCTTCGTATGGGCCAGTGTTGTGTGAATTGGGAGACGTCCCCTACAGGTGATCGAACATGGCTGCTACAAGCTGCTCACAGGGCAGGACAAAGCCCTGCCCACCCTGCTTCACAGAGCTGTGCCAGCCCACCCTGGCAGGGAGGTCAGTGGGAGTTGGTGTGCATCATGGAGGAGTCCAAGGAACACCTGATGGCAGGGAGGAAGCAGGTGGATGCTCACCAGAGAGCTGGACGGCGGATGCTCCAGTGCCTGGTCGATCTCGTGGAGCGCCAGACTGTAGCCCTTGAGCGGCAGACTGTAGCCCTCGAGTGGCCAACGGCATGCCTGCAGCAGCTAGTGGAAATCCTGCAGGTCCTGGGCCTGCCGAGGGTGCCCCTGCCCGGGACCCCAGCATCCTTCGTCGCCAATGGCCCAGGGCATGGAGTGTACGTGTGCAGGCCCAGGACCCACCTGCCTCAGGCCACTACCACTGGCCCCCACCCCAACCCTCTTCCCCCCAAACTCCTGCACTGGCTCCAAAGCCTTCAGCTCCCATCCTCTCTCCCCAAACCCTTGCACTCCCCTCAAATCCCCCAAACCCCACAGCTCCCACCCCCTTCCCATTCAGCTCCCACCCCCCCAGTTCCCTCTTTGAATAAAAACCCCATAGACTGTTCTAGCATGTCTTTTGCTTTTTATTGGTTTGGGGATGGTGGGGAGACATGTGGGTTGAGGGGCAGGCATGGGCAGGTGGGGGAGGTGATAATGCCTGGTGGGAAGCCCACCCCAGTGTTCTTGGCTGACGAAGTGGGCCTTTAGCACGTCGCAGATGATGACCATTCGCCGCTGGACCTGTTGTGTATGGGGCATGGCGTCTGACTGTTCATATGCAGCTGCAAGGAGTTCATCTTCGGCCTCCCAGATGGGGGGGCCCTTTCCCCCTGCAGCTCACAGAGGTTACGGAGGACACAGCAGGCACTGACGACCTCTGGGATGTTCCTCTTGGTGAGGTGCAGGCAGGTCAGGAGGGCCCTCCAATGGGCTTTGAGATAGCCGAAGGCATGCTCGACAGCCAGGAGGGACCTGTTGAGCCGGCGGTTGAACAACTCCCTGCTGGTATCCATGTTGGCTGTGTATGGCTTCATCAGCCAGGGCAGCAATGGGTAGGCGGCATCCCACAGGATCAGGACAGGCACCTGCACATCCCTGAGGGTGGTGGTGTGCTCAGGGAAGAAGGTGTCCTCCTGCGTGTGCCTGTACAGGCCAGAGTTCCTGAGGACACGGGCATCATGCGCCTTCCCTGGCCAGCTGATGTAGATGTCCTGGAAGATCCCTCGATGGTCTACGAGGACCTGCAGGACCACGGAGTAGTCCCCCTTGCGGTTCTTGTAGTTGTTGGCGTGGTGTTCCGGGGCTTGAATGGGGATGTGGGTCCCATCCACGACGTCCCTGCAGTTGGGGTAGCCAAGTCCTGCGAGGCCATCGAGGATGTACTGCAGGTTGCCCAGGGTGACAAGGTGGGCTAGCAGGACCCTGTTGTTGGCCCTGCTGACCTGCAGGAGGGCAGCCTCGATGGTGGACTTGCCGATGCCAAACTGGTGGGCTACGGAGCAGTAAGAGTCTGGGGTTGCCAGTTTCCAGACAGTGACGGCCACTCGCTTGTCCACAGGAAAGGCGGGTGGGAATCAGGTGTCCATGCACTGCAGAACTGGGGTGAGCTCCCGGACAAGGTAGAGGAAGGTCCGCTTACTCATCCAAAAGTTCTGCAGCCACGGTTTGTCACCCCAGATGGTGAGGACGAAGCGGTCCCACCAATTGCTGCTAGTTTCCTGTGCCCAGAAGCGACGGGGCATGGAGGGCATCATCAGCGCAGCAGCTCGCAGGGTCAGCATGGTGGTGGGCATGCTTCTGTCTGCCCCTGCGCTGTCGGGTTTCCCAAGAAGCTTGATCCAAGCAAAAAGAGCTCTCGGCAATGCATAGCAGGTGCTGAGCACCCACCTGACAACTCGCAGGAACAGAGTGTGGTCCATGACCTCCTCAGGCTCCATGTTCCCAGGCACAATAGGGAAGGTGCTGAGCTCATTTTCTGCTTTATGGCAGTGGCTGGGAGAGGGGGGGGCACTTCTCTGGTGCCACATGGCACACTTCCCACAATGCAGTACTCCTGGGTCGACCTAGCAAATGCCACTGTGGCCATTTGAAGTCGCCTTCAGTTTCTGGTGTGGACACTCTAAGTCAACTTAATAAGGTCGACTTCAAATCGACTTAAGTCAACCTTGTTAAATCGACTTAACTAAGTCGACTTAGCGTTTCTAGTGTAGACATAGCCTTTGTCTGTAATGCAGTTTTCATTGATGCCTAAGTTGGTGGAATGGCTGTATTTTGAGGACCTTTATTATATGTGTTAATAAGAACAAGGAAATGTCACTGGAGCATTTCCACTATTGTATTTTAAAACCAGAGACATTTTAATGTCTTGGTACTTTTCATTAGCTATCATTTTGATAGCTTCAAAAGTGAGAGACCAAATGGATAGACGCAGGAAGAGGGAATTTATCATTCCTTTTGAAGAAACCCACTCATTTCATTCTGAATACATTTTTTTTTGTCTGTAGCTTTAGGAAAACCACTTCTTCACTCTTTTACAGATGTTTGCAGCCTCCTCCATTACCCTGTCACTACCAGAAAATAGGATTTCTCACCTACAGATGGTGAGGAGGGAGGAGGGTGGCCGTGAACATTAGGTTGAAATTACTTGTCAAGTTTGATCAATTCGTAGAAAGACAAAATCCCTTTTGAAAAGGCAGGGTTGATTTTTGAAGATTAGTGGTGTTGTCCTTCCAGCTCCATTGTTTGGCTAAATTATACAAGGATGCAGTTTATTAGCTAAATGAAAGATATATTTGCATGTAGATGGTACATAAATTATTTCATTCTGCTCAGGACAGTGCAATAAACACTTTCTCCTTCCACACATACGCTCTAGTTTGGACTTATGAGATATTTGAGTTTGAGGTTTTTTTTTTTCTTTTCCTTTTTATTACTTTGCATGTATTATTATTTGACAAGGCACAGGGGAAGGACTACATGAATCTATTAAAGACAACAGAGCTCCATTATGACCTGAAACTCAGGAAAGGAAGCAAATAAATCTTTCGTAATATGGAATAGTTGGTCTCTAGCTTGTAGGGCAACAAAAAAAATGACACACACAAAAGTTGATCTCAAATTGAACACAAATTTGATTCCTGCTGCTGTTGCAGTACATTCTTTTTACAGTTTAATCATGGCATGATGCATTAATTACCATCTGTGTGGCTCTGGTTATGGAAGCATTTGGAGACAATACCTAATTCAATCCATCCTTAAGCAGGATTTCCAGGACACAAGTATACGTGTGAGGACTATGGTTTCTGATTTGTTGTTGTATACTTTAAGGTCTATGGCTATAGGCTGCCAATAGGCAGGTGGCTGGCTTTCTTTTAAAGAAAAGAGATTTTTTTTCACATATGCCAAAAATGTAGCTCGTTTGTTTATAGTTGAGAGAAAAATCTTGATGACAAACAGTGACATGCATAATTTATAACTAAGGTTGTGCCAGTCCTATTCCAGTAGAATCCATCCATTTCATCATTATCATGAGAAAGACCCATTCTGTTCTACTGAAGCCAATGGGAGTTTTGCCATTGACTTCTATGAAAACAGGTTCCAGTGCAAATCTTCTCTCCTGACCGAAATATGCCTTACAAGACCTCAGCCAAGAAGACCATTTAATTTTATTTTAATCTGGTAAAACAATGAACCAGAGCTTGATCCCAGTTGCACAAACCCTGTATTTAGCAATCTAACTTTAGTAATCAAATTTTGTAAATGTCAGCCCTCAACACATCAGGGCTGTGTTACATCAGCATAGCTACAGCTCTCAGGGGTGTGAAAAACTCCACAGCCCTGACAAACATAGCTATGTTGATCTAACCCTGGTGCTAGGTTGACAGATGTATTGCCCTACAGAGATGGGATAACTCCAGTGTCTTTTCTGTTTAAAAAAAAAAAGGTGCCGGTACTTATATCTTGATAGTAAACTTGAAAAATTCATCTTCCACCCATCCTATTCCAGTGGCGTGCTTCTGTTCCCTGCTGACCCCGCCCCCCTGCCCTCCCAGCTGGGCTGGCAAAAAAGGCGCTGATACTCTATTCCTCTGTGTACCATCACAAAAAAAGCACCAAATAACTCCTATAAAATACGCACAGCCTCAGTATCCACATCTGTGAAATCGAGATAACAACTACCTCTTAGGTTTTTGAGGATTAGTTGGATGGGAAACCTGCCATTTTGAATGGGAAATGACTGTCCAGAGCCCTAATCTTTGGCAGTGTGAGAATCTCATCCTTAATATTTATAAAGTGCTAGCCAGGTATAATTGGCAAACAGATTGGGCCAGGTCCTATTACTCACATAAAAGTAGCAATAATACAAAAAAACTTTCCTGTTTGTAGATACTTTCTTCCCTCTGTTAACATTTTTTGTTCTAAAAAAGCTCATTCAAAGTTTTTGGACACATTAAACAATAGAAAAAACAAAATGAAACAACCTTTTGTACTGTCACATTCTTAAAAAAAGAATGGTTCTAAAAGTGGTCCACATGGCGTCTTTGTAGCCACTTCAATTAGCATTCCTGGTTATTTTTAGCCCATGGTCTCAATATGAATGCAGAGAGACTATATTATAGTAAGTGCATGCTTTTAGTCCTTTTAGTCCCCTGCCAGCATTTCAATCTACAAAGTGCATTTTTAGTACTGCCTCAGCATTCTGTGGCACTACATTTTCATTTGCAAACTGACAATTGCTTCACAGCCATCTGTGTATTAATTAGAGGGGGAAGTGGGGGAAAGCCAGCCAACCAACCAACAAAAATTAATGCATTCCTCCCACTTGCCATTACAAAATTGATTGATCCTTCAAGGAGCTGATTGTCCTCCCTTCAGACCTTGCTGGACTGGGTCCTAGTGTTATGCTAGAAAACCAAAAGCAAGGACTTCATCTGAAATCCTCCACCCAATGCTTCATGGGAGGTTTACACTAATTCCCATCAATGTTGCGTAGCGAGTTCATGTGGTAACTCTTCCATCAATGTCAGCTGTTACAGGCATGAATCCCCTTGTTCACAGATGAGATGTTAGTCCCTTTAGCATGAAACTCATGTACAGGCACAACAAGATAGCAACTGCATGGCTGATATGCTTGGGATTAGAGTTTTATGTTTTGTTTTTCCTAGAGATTTGCATCCATATTAGAGAACTGGGGTTCATCTCCTTTCTTTATGCATCCTACTTTACTCTCCATTCCACTGATGGTGCTCTCATTTGTTGAGCATGACAGCTCATGAGTTTAACTTTTGACTCCCTGCTTTGTGGAACAGAGATCAAAAGGTTCATGGAATCCAGTAATGCAGCCCACAGACACATGTATCATGCTGTATCTTAGATACTATAGCCAGAAACTGGCTAATGTGCATCTGCACCACTGCGTTCTTTTGGACAGAAGCAGACCTGCTCACTTATGCATCATATACCCTATCATGTTAATCATAGAAATCACAGCTCTGAAGGGCTGGAATGGGCCTCAAGAAGGCATCAGCTGCAGCCTCCAGTGATGAGGCAGGGTTGAGTAAACTTAGGCCATACTTAATAGGTGTTTCTCAGACCTGTGTGATGCTGTCTGATATATAAGGAATCATTTATAATACTATTTAATCTCAATATGACAAAATTGCAATAATTTGTATGAGATATGCAATGCCAGGTGCTGTTGGAAAGGGTATCATTCGCTAAAATTGACAAGCACATTTATTTATATGTATCAGAGTTTTATTATACGTTCCAAATATGTATGATGCAAAATTGATGTTTCAACTTGTGCTGTGTTTTTGGGTGACACTTTGGGGTCAGGAGAACATTTGGGGTCAAGAGAACATTTGTGTAAAGGGAAGAGAGTTTTAAATAACTTGACTCTTTACTGGGCTTAGTTGCTGACTGGGAGCCAGACACTGAAATGCAATAAAGGGGGCTGTGTCATTTTTTTTGTTTGGTTGGTTTTTTTGGTTTAGCTTTTTAACAACCAGTGTGGGGAAT
Source organism: Pelusios castaneus (assembly GCA_007922175.1). Lineage (NCBI taxonomy): Eukaryota > Metazoa > Chordata > Testudines > Pelomedusidae > Pelusios > Pelusios castaneus. The sequence goes on from ML686154.1 coordinate 222,745, forward strand.
CAGAAGCACTGTTTTTAACTGGTTGGTGACTTTAACTGCAGTTTTACCCACCAGTTTGTGGAAATCTGCTCTCCTTTATGCAGCCTGTCCCGAGTGTGGCATTTTCAGGTGGGCTATCCTGGGCATGGATGGCGCACAACCTGTTCTTAAAAACCTCCAATGATGTGAGCTTCATAGCTAAAAGAGAGCCTCAAGTGATAGGAGACAGTACTTTATAAGCAGGAGGATCTCAGATTCAGCCCTGTTACCACTCTCTTGTGTTCTATGGCAACCAATTAATTCCATCATCAATTACTCAAATAAATGTAGGACAACAGAGTCTTGTGGCACTTTTAAAGACTAACAGATTTATTAATCGCATGAGCTTTCGTGGGAGAAAATCCCACTTCGTCAGACGCTTTGAAGATAGGAAAGTTACAGAGTGGGAGGAAATTAAATGCAGGGGAGTGTATGACATAGCATCAAGTCAGGCTGTAACAGCAAATCAAAGTAGGTGTTAGGATTCAAAACACTGGGGAACAGCACATAGAGGAGGGGGGAGGTCAATTCACTTGATGTAATGCGAGAAAAATCCATAGTCCCTGTTCAACCCCAAGGCAACTGAGTCAAATTTGCATATAAATTCGAGCTCTGCAGACTCTCTCTGAAGCTGTGATTTGTTATTCATCTGTGTCAACACAGCTATTAACAAGTCGTTAAGGGAGTGAGCAGGGAGATTGAAGTGTTCCCCTACAGGTTTTGCAGTATTGCAATTTCTGATGTCAGATTTGTGTCCATTGATTCTTTGGCGCAGAGACTGTCCTGTCTGTCCAATATATAAGGCAGAGGGGCATTTCCGGCACATGATGGCATAAATCACATTGGTGGATGAGCAGGTGAACGAACCCTTGATGGAGTAGGTGGCATGATTAGGCCCTGTGATGGTGTCATCAGTGTAGATATGAGGGCAAAGTTGGCAGCGTGGTCTGCTGCAGGGCTGTGTTCCTGCTTTAGTGTTTCTGCTCTGTGATCTGTAGTTGCTGGTAAGTATCCTTTTAAGATTAGGGGGCTGTCTGAAAGCAAGGAGAGGTCTGTCTCCCAAGGCTTGAGAGAGTGAGGGATCATCTTGTAAAATAGACTGTAGATTTTTGATGATGTGTTGAAGAGGTCTGGCTTGGGGGTTGTAGGTGACGACCAGTGGCGTTCTGTTGTTGTTTTTCATGGGCTTCTCCTGCAGTAGTTGACTTCTGGGTACCCGTCTGGCTCTGTCAATTTGTTTCTTCACTTCTGTGGGTTTGTACTGTAGTTTTAAGAATGCCTGGTAGAGATCCTGAAGGTGTCTGTCTCTGTCTAAAGGGTCAGAGCAAATGCGGTTATATCTTAGGGCTTGACTGTACACAATGGATCGTGTGGTGTGTCGAGGATGGAAGCTCGAGGGATGTAGGTAACTATACCGATCAGTAGGTTTGCGGTATAGGGAGGTCTTTATGTGTCCATCGCTAATTTGCACTGTAGTGTCCAGAAAGTGGGTCTCTTGTGTGGAGTGTTCCAGGCTAAGTTTGATTGTGTTGTGGAAATTGTTGAAATCTCTGTGGAATTCTTCAAGGGCATCTTTACCATGGGTCCAGATGATGAAGATGTCATCAATATAGCGTAGGTAAAGTAGGGGTGCTTTGGGATGAGACGTGAGGAAACGTTGTTCTAAATCGGCCATAAAGATGTTGGCATATTGTGGGGCCATGCGGGTACCCATGGCAGTGCCACTGACTTGAAGGCATAGATCATCTTCAAATCTGAAATGGTTGTGGGTGAGTACAAAGTCACAGAGGTCAGCCACAAGTTTAGCTGTGTCATCATCCTGGATGGTTCTTCTAATAGCTTGTAATCCATCCTTGTGGGGAATGTTAGTGTAAAGAGCCTCTACATCCATAGTGGCTAGGATGGTATCCCTTTGGAATTCAAATAAATGTGTGTGCTTCATGTACATATTCAAGGAAAGAATTTGGCCTGTCATGCTCTTTCACGGCCATTTTCATGGGTATGTGCATGAGTGAATTAAAAGTGTCTCCAGTCCAGAGCAAATACATTTTCTTTCTCTATTTTTCTGAATTATTTAAAAAACTCTTGGTGCATCTGCCAGCTAGGTTCTATTAATTAAGTAGTAATGACTTGGTAATTCATGTGGCGGATGGAACTATAGCATGGACCCTGTATTAAAAAGTGAGCTGATGCTGCTCCACTAAATCATGAATATTCACACTGCACATCTGGTCAGTTTTGATCATTCAGGGCTATTCAAGGCAATTTCTATCAGGCATCATGAAAGCAGGAAACAGGTTCTGGGAATAAGAAAGTAAAGAAAAAGATTGAGGTTAAAATGAATTGACAGGCAATAGGATTAGAACTCCTGGCCAGTCCTGATCTTGCAAATAACTAACAGTAGCCTGAAATTAAACCCTGAAGCTTTTCTTGACAGCTGATCTAACAGTTCCAGAAGCATTCTCCTGTCAGTCCTGGGGAGATAGAAGGAACACCAAGCAAGCAGTGAGGGCCAGCCTCCTTTCCTTTCTTCATAATCAATGGGGGAAGGTCAGTATCGCTAAGAAATAGTGTTTTCTTTCTCTTTGTTTCCAAATACTCAGCCAAAATTAGCATCTGACTACCAAGGGGCCCAAAGCTGAGGTCCCCATCTGGATTATGGAATTCCCTCCACCAAAAGGGGGGAATGTGGTGTTGGATTAGATGCTTCAGTTCAGCCTGAGCAAGCAGGACTGGCCAAAGTTTGGGGGCATTCATACCTGCATATTGGTTGTATTCATTGTGGTGGTGATGGTGATCCTTTTCTCCTCAAGCCAGTTATGGTTGTAAATGAGGGGAAGATTAAAGGTGGGGGACAATGAACCATAAATTAAGCTCTGCAGCCAGGGCACTTTTGCAATTGTTCTTTTTGTCACAGAATTTCATTCCCACCATCTCATGATGTAGTGCCCTGTTCATAAAAATAACCCTCCAATGCAAGCTGTTGTTACAAGGAAAGAATACCAAATAGGGTTTAATGACATTTTTCATGGCAGATAGTGTGAAATGTTTTACAGATACAGATAGAAAGGTTTATTACTGCTCTTACAAGTAATTCATCATCACAAGCATTTCTAGAAAATTATATACACTGCTTTAGATTAAGCAATTCTCTCACTGAAAATATCATAGCATCCTTTTAAAAGAGTTTATCACAATACAATACATTAGGTCAATACAAAATATTTTAAGATGATAGCAGAAAATTAACACGAACAAATACAAGACTATTCCAGACACTGTTTGGGAGAAAATAGTATGTAGAACTCGTGTAGATACAATAAACCTTGTATCTATGACGTTTTGTTCCATTAGGTTCTGCTCCAGGACCATTATTAAATAAAGAGGGAAAAACAATAACAGAAAATGTGAAAATAGCAGAGGAACTAAATGATTTCTTTGTTTTGGTCTTCATGGAGAAGGTTGGTGGTGATGGGATACCTGTGGCGAGGGCACTAAATATGGAATAGAATCAGAAGCTAAAATAGGGAAAGAACTAGTTAAAAATTACTTAGACAAGTTAGATGTCTTCAAGCCATCAGGACCTGATGGTATGCACTCTACACTGCCAAGTTAGGTCAATTTAAGGAGGCTTAAGTCGACCTAACTTAAGCCCTGTCCACACTAGGCTTTTATTAGGTTGACTTAAGAAAATTCTTAAGTCAACCTAATGAAAGCGTAGGTTGACTTAGTAAGGACCACTCATTAGGTCGAACTAAGCATCTTTAGGTCGACCTAATCCTTCCTTAGATCGACCTAAGCCCAGTGTGGATGCAGAAGTCCACTTTCTTAGGTCAACCTAAGGGAAATTAGGTCGAATTACTAAGTCCCAGTTAAGGGAAAGCACTTTGTTAAGTTGACCTAATAAGGTCGACTTTAGGTCGACTTAAAGTTGACCTTATTAGGTCGAATTAACAAAATCTACCTAACTTTTCCTAGTGTAGACATAGCGTCTAGAGGACTGGAAAAGCAAATATATAGCCCATCTATAAAAAGGGAAATAAGGACAACCCAGGAAATTATAGACCAGTCAGTTTAATCTCTGTATCAGGAAAAATAATGGAGTAAATAATTAAGGAATCAATTAGCAAACTTCTAGAAGAGAATAAGGTGTTAAGTGATACTCAGCATGGATTTGTCAAGAACAAATCATGTCAAACCAACCTGAGAGCTTTCTATGATGGGGGTAACAAGCCTCGTGGATAGAAGGGAAGTGGTAGATGTGATATATCTAGACTTTAGTAAGGCTTTTGATATGGTCTTGCATCACCTTCTCATTAACAAATTTGGGAAGTACAACCTGGATGGATCTACTATAAGATGGGTGCAAAACTGGTTGGATAATTTCTCCCGGAGTAGTTATGAACAGTTCACAGTCATACTGGAAGGGCATAATGAACAGGATATCACAGGGACTGGTTCTGGGTCTGGTTCTGTTCAATATTTTCATTAATGATTTAGAAGATGGCATAAGGACTGCACTTACAAAGTTTGCTGATGATAATATGCTGGGAGGGGTTGCAAGTGTTTTAGGATCACAGTTCAAAATGATTTGGACAAACCAGTAAAATGGTCTGAGATAAATAGAATGAAATTCAATAAAGACCAATGGAAAGTACTCCATTTAGGAAAGAACAATCCATTGCACACATACAAAATGGACAATGACTGCCTAGGTAAGAGAACTGTGGAAAGGAATCTGGGTGTCAGAGCAAACCACAAGTTAAATGTGAGTCAACAGTGTAACACTGTTGCAAAAAAACCAAACACCATTCTGGGATGTATTAATAGGAGTATTGTAAGTAAGACATGAGAAGTAATTCTTCTGCTCTACTCTGCCCTGATTAGGCCTCAACTGTAGTATTGTGTCCTGTTCTGAGCACCTCATTCAGGAAAGATGTGGACAAATTGGAGAAAGTCCAGAGAAGAGCAACAAGAATGATTAAGGTCTGGAACACTTGACTTATGAGGGAAGATGGAAAGAGCTGGGTTTGTTTAGTCTGGAAAAGTACCTAAAAGGTTGTCATGAGAAAAATTGTTCTCCTTAACTACTGATGATAAGACAAGAAGCAATGGGCTTAAATTACAGCAAGGGCAGTTTAGGTTGGACAACAGGAAAAAATTCCTAAGTATCAGGGTGATTAACTACTGGAATAAATTGCCTAAGCAGGTTGTGGAATCACCATCATTGGAAGTTTTTAGGAGCAGGTTAGATAAACACCTGTCTGGGATGGTTTAAGGTGGTACTTGGTCCTGCCATGAGTGCAGGGGACTGGACTCGTTGATCTCTTATGGTTCCTTCCAGTTTCTATGATTTTATTCTTTGAATGCCTAACTCAGGGGTCAATTAAGCTCATACTTAACTGTACACATGTAGTTAAATCTACCTCAATTCGGCAAAGTCCTTAAACACCTGCTTAAATCCCATTAAAATCCCACTGAAATAAATAACTCTTAGGCATATCTAGTTAAAATTAAGCAGGTGCTTAAGTGCTTTGCTGCATACGGGCCTCTGGCAACATGCCCATTTATAGGCAGTGTAAAGAGAAAAAGATTCAGAAACTTAGCTGTCTACTTTCCAAGTAGAACCCAGAAAATATCTTCATAATGATTAGCAATGGATAAACTTCAAAAGATCTGGAGGTTGAGCTAAGTATTTGAATTATTATCTGAACCTTACACAAATCATGGGATTCTTTGTGCCTGTTCCATAAGCCATTCTCTTTCCTGTGTAGCCTGATCCTTTGTGATTTGGAATTTAGATTGGGATTGCCAATAGATTTTAATAGATCTATTCAGGGATTTAGGTTCTTGCCTGAATCTGACCACAGAAAATATTTAAAATGAGAGCCCTGGAGACATCTAATAGGAAAAGTCACACAGTTACTTTAAAAATAATTTATAAAACCCTTTTATTGCCAAAAGTCTAAATGATGAGCACAGAACTGAGAAAAAGATCAGTAAAATAAATACATAACCAAATTACAATTAATTTCTATTTTGATACATGCAGGAAATCTTATGTGCTTTATAGTTTGCTGAACTAAGTTTTATATTCATATTTAATATTCTTATACCCTAGTTTCCAGGCTCAGTCGAGAGGGATGTCCAGGGCCTCGACTTGACCAGAAGAGTGTAAAGTTTAAGAACTTTAGCTGATATATCCCAACTTATGAAAGCAACTTAAGATAACCAGCTATTAAGGGAAATAAAGTTTGGTCTGTTCTTCTCGAGAGGAGCTAAAAAGTTGCTCTTAGCAACATGGTTTGATCTTTTATACCCTTCTCAATATAGAGCAGTTTAGATCCTCCTCTATTACCCAAATATGGGGCCTTTACCCCAGAAAATGTAGGGGTACAGCTATGTCATTGTTCAAGGGGTGTGTACGTATGATTGATGTATAATTGATGCATGTCTGCCCTCCAGAATGTTCCATTATCTTCTCCTTTTACTATTTATGGATATTTTTGTGGGTTTTGCAGTGCTTCACTAAATGTCAAGGGTCCAAGGTGACAAGTCCCAGGTTGTTTTTCTGTCTGCCTACCTGGGTATTATGATCAAAATATAGACTTCTGGGTATTCGTGTTGCTGCTCACTGATGAACAAACAGTTTATGTCTAGTGTTAATCTAATATTAACTTAGTTGCCAAGTTTCGATGGACCTCATGACTATGCCTTTAGCTGTTACATACAGGCTGCATAATTTCCTAGACAGGCCTATAAGATACCTTGTGTTTCAGCAATCAATATAAAAAGTTATGCTAACTTATAAATTTATGCTAAGTATACATTTATAATGACAATAATCTATAAAGAAAGAATACGTATGTGATCTATATGTGTACAGAGCCGCTCGCTTCCACACAGCAATCATCACACACTTCTCCACTGAGAGGGCAACTCTCATTCCAGTGTCCATGCGCTGCAGGCAGGGCTGGCCCAACCATATGGCTGAACTAGGCAGTCACCTCAGGAGCCAGGCATAAAGGAGCACCAAATTAGGCGGAAGAGAATTTTTTACATATGTTATCTCTTATAAAGAGCGCCAAAATCATAGTTCACAAAAACCCATGGACTGGCCCTGGCTGCAGGGCAAGGGCGAGCTTTGCATAGAGGTTCATCAAGATGGTTGCCTCACAGGCCCAAAGATGGCCAGAATGCAAACAGTAATCTGTTGCTGTTTCTCTGCATGGCACACAGCAGGCCAGGCACCTTGGATTCTTGTTCCGATTGGGAGCTCATAATGTATTGCATGAGCAGCCCACAATGTGTTCAGAACACTGACAACAACAGTGGTGAGCTGTCCTTTCAGACAGAGATGGTGGGTGCTCAGGAATCCTGGGCTGTTGAAAAATGCTGCGAAACATAATTGGAACTCTATGGAATAACGGGATGCAAATCAGTACTTCATAGGACATTGCACCCATACCTGTGATGCACTGTGATCCTCTTTGCCTTCTCACAACTTGCAGCAGTATAAGGTGGCAAGCTACAGGTGGGTTAGCTGCCCACTGTGCATTGCTCTCACTGTTGATGCTAGAGCACCCACTGTGGACCCACTTCAGCAACACTGTGAATGCTGTGTGGACAGGCCCAATTGTTGTAACTATAGAACTTTCCGATTGGTGTAACTTGTGTTGCTAGCATTCTCTAGTGTAGACAAAGACTTGGGGTCCAGGGCTGCTTGTCATGGAACAATGAGAAGAATGTTGACAGCTGGTAATGGCCTGTACTGGGGCACCCTGCTCTCTTATAAGGGTGCATCTACACTTACAAGTTAGGTCAACTTAAGAAGGCTTAAGTCAACCTAAACTACTCCGTGTCCACACTGGGCTTTCCTTAAGTTGACTTAAACATTTCCTTAAGTCAACTTAAGGAAAAGTTAAGTTGACTTAATAACACCTCGTTTTAGGTCGACTTAACGCTTAAGTCAACCTAATTAGGTCGACTTAAGCCAGTGTGGACGGGGATTAACACTTAAGTCGACTTTATTAAGTCGACTTAAAGTGTTAAGTCAACTTAATAAGGTCAAAAAGAAGCTATGGCTACACTAGAAAAGTTGTCGACTTTAAGACTTAATAAAGTCGACTTAACTTTTCTAGTGTACACATAGCCTTAGGTATGGAAATCCAAAGAGGATATTGATAGATGGGGAGTAAGTCAGGGTTGGATGCAGGTGAAATAGGAGTGGACATGGGTGTGAAGTTGTGGATGTGGTCACAAAGGCTGCGTCTACACTTGTAAATTAAGTCGACTTAAGCTTGCTTAAATTGACTTAATTTACTCTGCATTTACACTACACTTTATTTAAGATGACTTAAGCAAGCTGCTTAAGTCGACTTAAGGAAAATAAAGTCGACTTAATGAAAATTAAGTCGACTTTATTAAACCTACTTTTAGTTCGACTTTAGGCTTAAGTCGACTTTTTAAAGTCAACTTAAGCCAGTATAGACCTGGAGAAGCCCTAAGTTGACTTAGGGCTACTCCAGGACTCCCTCACTGCCCTCATTGCCTGTCCCTATGCCCTGCCAGGGTCCTTGTCCCCCTTTGCCCCATTGTACCCTGGTACAGTGGGGCAAAGGCTGAGACCCTGGCACTGGGCAAAGGGTGCCCCCCCCCGGCACCGTGGACCTGTGCAAGTTCCCCTTAGCCCCTAGAAGTCAACCTAGGCATCCAGTGTGGCTGCTCTAGGTTGACTTTGTAAGTTCCCCCCTAAGTCGACTTTAAATTTAAGCGTGGACATGCTAAGTCGACTTAACTAAGTTGACTTAGTTAAGTCAACTTAGCTAAAGCTGACTTAAAATTACAAGTGTAGACATAGCCAAAGAGGTGCTGCAGAAGGAACAGATTTGAGTATGAGTCAGATGGCTGGGTTGAAGGAATGGGGGACAACTGAGACTGATTTTGCATAAGAGTGTCCATCCCTAATTGTACTATGGAAATGGAAATCCGTTGTGAACTAGGTTCAGTGGCCTAATGATTAGAAGGTACTTAAAATAAAACTGAACTGGGTTAGCATTTGAATGGCTGAAGCACCAGGACACTTTTCAGATCACAACTTGCCACAATAAAAATAGAAACAAAACTGGTGCCTCGGTGAAGGACTAATAACACAGGCTTAGGTATATAAAAACAGAGCATGGCAACAAGTAACAGATATGTTATTAGCAATGAAAATGATCACCAGTCTCATTCACCATTATGAATGCTGTCTTTTCTGAGCAGACTTTGGGACAAACATTTGTGCAGCTGAGGGTTTATTTATCTACAGGCCAATTGTGACATAAATGTAACCTTTCCCATGGGAGCCTGCAAACTTCAGAACAATTAAGTATCTGAGCTGGCTCCGTTTCTGTATCTCATTGGACTCTGTCAGGTTGTATCATTTAAAGTGAAAGGTGACTCTTTAAAAATGACACTGTGGTTTCATATTTACTGTTATTCTTCCATAGTCAATTTGCTCGGTTTACAAGTAATGAAAAGATGATTTGCCTAGCAGCCAGCCCTGCAAACTCAAACTGGGATCTGAAAGACAAGCTGTGTTTGTTCCTGTTTGTGCATTATTACCAGTAATGAATAAGTTCCTTTAAGATGTTCCCTCTCTTGATCCCCACAGAAGGAGTCTATTGTCCAGCTGTGTGACCACAAAACACTTTGAAAGCTGTAAATAAGTAGTGGCATGCATGCACATCTCTCTGGGATATGACATTCTGGAAATGAGGGCATAAGAGCACCTGGCATCTCAGTAATCTTCATGTCCTCGTTTTCTGTCAGTCTGTACAGCCACAGAATGAAAATTCTTTCTGCATCAATGTAGTGCTCAGCTTAGATGAGTTGATTATTTAGCCTTCCCTGTTAAAACATGCTGCCTTTTAAAATGTATCTCATGGCCCTTAATTTCATATTAAGGTTTATTTACACTTTTAGAATTTATAATTTAAATCATTTTGGAGGATGTGGAGTAGAAAATAGGGTTTATGGCAGTGGCTTTCAAACATTTTTTCCTCAGTACCTAATTGAAAAAAATAATTTATGCCCGCGACCCAACAATTACATCTTTGAGCAATGCCTTCCAGTCTTGTGGCAGTGGCAGCAAGAGGTGCCATGACCCAATACCTGAGGGTCTGCGACCCAGTGGTGGGTCCTGACCCATAGTTTGAAAACCACTGGTTTATGGAGTCATAGTTTCATAGATATAAAGCCAGAGGAACCATTATGTTAATTTAATCTGAATTTGTGCATAACATAGGCAGGAGAATTTCACCAAGGCTAAGTCTACACTTGAAAAGTTAAATTGACTTTATAAAGTCGACTTAATAAGGTTGACTTTAAGTTAACTTAAAATGGACCTTCTTAAGTTGACTTAACAGAAGTGGACTTAACTTTTCAAGTCTAGACGTGGCCTTTTTTGAACTTATTAGGTCGACTTAACGTTTAAAGTTGACTTAAAATGTCCATCTAGGCACTACTCTGCATCTCCACTGGCTTAAGTCGACTTAATAAAGTTGACTTAAATGCTAGTTCAAATTAAAATGAGGTGTTATTAATTTGAACTAACATTTCCTTAATTCGACTTAAGGAGCAGCTTAAGTGGATTTAAGGAAAGCCCAGTGTAGACGCGGAGTAAATTAAGTCGACTTAAACCTCCTTAAATCAACTTAATTTGTAAGTGTAGACACACCCTAAGGCTATGTCTACACTTAGGGATTTAGGTCGACTTTATTAAGTCGACTTTAATAAGTCGACCATATTAAGTTGACTTAGAGAGTCCACACAGGACTGTTAAGTCGACTTAAACTTGGCCTTACTAAGTCGATTTAGGGTGTGTCTACTCTTACAAATTAAGTTGACTTAAGCTTGCTTAAATTGAATTAATTTAATCTGCGTCTACACTACATTTTCCTTAAATCAATTTAAGCAGCAGCTTAAGTCGCTTTAAGGAAAATTAAAGTCAACTTTACTGGCTAATTCAACTTTTTTAAGTTGACTTAGCCAGTGTGGGTGCACTTTAGCCCTAAATCAACTTTAAGTTGATTTAAAGGGCTTCAGGGACCCCCCGCTGCTCTCCCTGCCAGGGTGGCTGGCACAGGCAGACCCTGGTGTGCCCCCCCACAGGGCAGGACAGAGCCCTGCCCACCCTGCTTCTATGCCCCGCCAGTGTCCCAGTCCTACTCAGCCCCCATTGTACCCAGGTACAATGGGGCAAATGCTGACCCCCCTGGCACTTGGCAAGGGGTGCCCCCCCTGCCACTGTGGACCAGTCCCATGTCCACCTAACCCCTACAGGTCGACTTAGGCGTCCAGTGTGGACACTCTAAGTTAATTTGGCAGGGTCCCCTTTAAGTCGACTTAATTTTTGAGTGTAGACATGCTAAATTTGACTTAACAAAGTCGACTGTCGACTTCACTAAGTCAACTTAAATTAACAAGTGTAGACAGAGCCTCTGAGGGTGTGTCTACACTTGAAAATTAAGTCAACTTAAGTACCCCACGGTACCGCCTAGCTGGGACCCTGCGGTCCCGACGAGGAGGGAGAGCTGGAGACCCACACTCCAGCTGCTCAGCAGTGGGCAGCTGGAGGGGGGATCCCAGCAAGAAGGGACCTCAGGGCTCCCTTCTCACCGGGACCTGAGTGGTCCCGGCGAGAAGGAAGCCCCGCAGTCCCTCCTGGCTGTGATCGCTTGGTCCAGCTAGGAGGGAGCCCGGGGCACTCTTGGCCAGGACTGCTCGGTCCCAGCTAGCCGGTGCCGTGCTCCAGCTGTTTAGGGGGCCTCCCTAAACAGCTGGACATAGCGACGGCCATTGCCGCACTCCAGCTGGAGTACGTCACCGGCCTGAGTGGTCCCAGCAAGAAGGGAACCCCGAGGTCCCCGCTTGCCAGGATCCCCGCTCCAGCTGCTCGCTGCTGAGCAGCTGTAGCTTGGGTCCCAGTCCGTGCTCCAGCTGCTTAGCAGCTGGCAGCTGGAGCACAGGCCTCCAGCTCTTCCTCCTAGCCCGGACCACTTGGGTCCGGGGAAGTTGTCCCCAGGACCTGAGTGGTCCAGGCTAGGAGGGTTCCCTTCTGCCCGGGATGTGGGAAGCCCCAAGCAGAAGGGAGCATAGTGGTCCGGGGCAGAAGGGAGCTCCTCGCTCCCTTCTCCCCTGTGCCGCTCAGGGGCTTGCTGGCTCTCCCTGGACTGAACAAGTCAACTTAGAGAGTCCAGCGTAGACTCTCTAAGTCAACTTAGTAAGGCCCCCCTTTAAGTTGATGTAGGAGTCCAGTGTGGACTCTCTAAGTTGACTTAATAAGGTCGACTTAAAGTCAACTTATTAAAGTCGACTTTTTTAAGTCGACCTTAATTCTCCACTGTAGACATAGCCTTAGTCCCTGTCCACACCAGGCTTTCATTAAGTCGACTTAAGGGGTTCCTTATGTTGACTTAATAACTACCGCCATTTAGGTTAACTTAACAGCTAAGTCAATTTGTTAAGTCGACCTAAAACCGGTGTGGACACCCTAGTTCCCTAAGTCATCCTAGGGCTGGGCACAAGGAAGCTGTGTTTCCCCGGGACAGGGGAACCACAGCTCCTTTCTCCCAGGGACCCATGGCTCCTTTCTTGCCGGGAAGTCTCGGAGTCCAGGCAAGAGTGCAGCCGTGGCTGCCCTCTCCCTGGGAACTGCGCATGTCCCAACAAGAAGGCTCCACTCCCTTCTGCCAGGGAGCCATGGGTCCCTTGTCCCCTGGAGTCCCCAGGGACTGGGAGCCACGGCTCTCCTTCAACTTCAGAGTCTAGTATAGACTCTGTATGTTGACTTAACAAGGCTGACTTTATGTCAACTTAAATTGACCTTGTTAAGTGGACTTAACAGAGTCGACTTAGCATTTTAGGTGTAGACATAGGCAAAGTGCTTGGTTAAAGGCACTTGCTCAGCTAAGAGTAGTGCTTTTATAGCCAGGACCAAAGAAAGGAGCCTGAGACTCAAAACCATTAATAAAGAAGAGACTTTGGAAGAATCCACAATGCAAATGGAGCATTCCCCTGGTTACCTGTAATTGTCTGTTGCAGCTGTCTCCCTGCTGCATTTATTTTCCCTTTGTTTTGTTGTTTTGTGTGGCCACCCCTCCCGGGCTACTAAGGGCCATTGTCCAGCCCAGGGAGGCGGCCTTTAGCTCCTTGGCTTAGACCCTGGCTCGGTGTAGGGTGGACAATGCCCAGGAGTGCAAGACTTAAATGGCCTGTTGAGCTTAAGGGCATGAATCATATCTGTGGTTCAGAAATTTGCCCAGACATGTCCTGTGCTTACCTGCAGTTTTCCCTGCCCTCTCTCCTTCCCTGTAGCAGAGGGAGCCAATCAGAGTTACTGGCGGGAAGCTGCCTAAGTTTGCCTTTAAAACCAGACATTTTTGAGTCAGACATCAGAAAGGTTCCTGCTTTGCCACCCTGGTCTGATCAGCTAGGGGTCTTTGGGGTGCCCTTTCTCCGCTCTCGTTTAATTTTTGAGTGTACTCCCCGTTTTTAAACTCCCCTCCCACGAACACCGAATTTTTCCTGTGAGATCTCCTGACTATTGAAAACGAACCGAGCCTCCTCTGCATCCTCTGATGCTGCTGCTGTTCCTGTCTCTATTCCTGCTGCTGTCCTGGGAATTGGTAAGGCTCCCCTCTTGCAAACTCTCCCTGTCCTAGCTGCTGGCCTTGCTTCCCCAGCAGACAGACTCAAGTTAATTCCTTGGTCTGTGCCTGAAACTGTTTCTAACTCCACAGTTCCCTTACTGCTAAAAAAAGCCTGTGCCGCTGCTAAGCTCTACCTCCATGTGCTCTGTCCCGGGGCTCCCTTCTTTCAGCTGTTTCCACTGCTGCAGCCACCATCCCCTGACTCCCCCAGGAGCTGTATCCTGGGCTCACACCACTCTGCCTCTGGGGCTGCTCCCCCTGGTCAATAGGACCGGTATAGTATAAGGCGTGCCATTAGGTTTAGTTTCATTAGTTTGTTTAGGTTTAGTTTTGTTAAGTTGCATTTTATTAGCTTGTATAAGTTGTAGTTCTGTTAGAATTGAATTCTGTGTCTGTGTTTAGTGGTAGTTAAGTGGGATACTTGTTTGCTATTACCTGTTATATTATGTTGCCATAGTCAAGCTAGATTAAAGATAACTGTTTTACTGTATTGTTTCTCTCTTTTTGTTTTTCCTTCTTTCTGTTGTTCATTATTAGCATAAGTTGTATAGTTGCTGTTAAGTTGTTAAATAAGTGCCTCTGTGTCTTCATCTCTCCCCAAACACCGCAAGTCCTCTGCTGCTGTTTCCCCCTCTCCCCAAACTTCCCAAGCCCCTTGCTGCCTTTCTTCTTTGATTCCTCTGCGTTTAGCCTGCAGGCTCCTGAAGACTGCTCTGAGCCTCGCCCTGCAGGGCTTCAGTGCCTCTTGCTGCATCCCTTGCAGCTGTACCCTTTCCTCTTCCTCTGCCACTGATTACTCACCCCACCCCTGTTCCTTAACCCAGCCTCTAGGTACACTCTTACAGACTGCCTGCTACTGCAGTCCTACAAACCAAGTTATTAATTTTCATCTGTACTATTACACTTGTGTAAATTCACTAATCACCCTTATTGTGCAATTTTACTGCCATTTGTATATCATTCTTATTCGTAAAACCCCATTGGTTACCATTGCCTTTACTGTACCTCTACACCTATACCACTGTGACATATTGGGTTTTTTTGTAGAATCGCTAGCCACCAATTGTGACTCACTGTGACACCTCTTCATTTTCACATTGCTTAATAAGAGAAACCCCCTCCCCAATTGCTACTGTGACAAACCCCATACACCCCATTGTTGAATTTTACTGTTTTACATTTTTCAATAAAGATTGATATATATCCCATTGGTGCGGTAATTGCCCCCCAAGATCCTCTACCTGCTGGCAGGGACAGGAATGAGTGCTGAAATTCTTATATGGGGTATGTCTTCACTGAATCAATTATATACACTCAAGTTACTTCTTTTGAGTTAACCTAGTGCACGGGAGACTGGCCAAATTGTGAAATAGTGCCCGAGCTGTTATGTTCACACTAGAACTGCACACACTTGTGAGTTGCACTATGACATCTGGGGCTATGTTCTAGGGCTTTTTGCCCAGCAGTAAGCTGAGCCTCTCAGTGCGTTCTTCCTCAGTGAATTGTGAGAATTTGTCTGTTTACATGGGGGGAATGGTGAGAAGGGTACATCCACACTGGTGCCTTAGGTAGACTTAAGGATGGTTAAGTCGACCTACAGACTACTGCGTCCACACTGGGCGCTTATTAAGTCAACT
This sequence comes from Pelusios castaneus, assembly GCA_007922175.1. NCBI lineage: Eukaryota > Metazoa > Chordata > Testudines > Pelomedusidae > Pelusios > Pelusios castaneus. The sequence goes on from ML686154.1 coordinate 238,094, forward strand.
TAATAACACCACCTCTGAAGGTTGACTTAACACTTAAGTCGACCTTATTAAGTCGACTTAAGCCAGTGTAGATGGGGAATAGCCCTTAAGTCGACTAATTGGCCTCCAGGCCCCCTCGCAGAGTTCCTGGCCACTCCTCCATCGACCTAGTACCTGCCAGTATGGATGCAGGGCTGTGGAGTCTCTAAGTAGACTTAACAATGTCGACTTTAAGTCGACTTAAAGTCAACCTTGGTTAAGTCGACTTAACAGAGTCTGCGGTGTAGACATACCTTGGAAGACTAATAGCACTACCTTGCAGACACACTGCAAAGTGGTCATGATAGCTGCTGAATGTGCTAACTCAGTCTGTAGCTTGTATTCCCTAGTGGGACAGTCAACTTGAGTTAAAAATACCCAAGTTAAGTCTTTTAATGTATGCATAGAACTCAGGATAGGAGCAACACCAAAATTATAACTCCAGTTAACTTTGCAGTGAAGACAAGCACTTTGTCTATAAAGAAGCAATCTGATCTGTTAGGGAAGGAACGATAATGGAGGCATGTATTTGTGACTCAGGTCAATGCCTCCTAAGTCTAAGAGTGTGAGTTTTTCAGACCCTTCTCCTTTGAAGTGAGAGGTCCCCAAACTGTTGCCTATGGAATCTGGATCACAAATGGTGAGTTAGATGCTTACTGAAGATGCATGCAGAACTGGTCACATGGTGCTGGTTTCCTCAGGTATGTCTATTTTGCAAATAGATACCTACGGCTGACCTGAGCCCACTGACATGAGTTGTAGGGCTCAGGCTATAGAGCTGTTTAATCGTGATGTAGACATGGCCTCCAGCCGGAGCCTGAACATCTATACTGCAACTAAACAAGGCCTTAGCCCACACTGTGAGCCCATGTCAGCTGGCATGGGCCAGCCCCGGGTGTCTAACTGCAGTGTAGACATTCCTCTCCTGGTCCCCAGCTGAGAGGAATGGACTAAGTGGGAGGGGATGTTTACATGCAGTACAAAAGTGAATATTCTGATCAACCGTTTGCACTTACTACACTAAAGAGAACTGACAATAAATAAATGGTCAGTGTATGTCATAAATCTTCCTCTGCACCCAGCCGACAGAGTATGTGATTCTGCTACAGTCTCCAGCCACAAAGCCAGGCCTTTTAGCTTCAAGCAGTAGAAAACTATGCTTTCATGTATGGAGGGCCCAGATTCAACTTCTGATGATGGTTAAAATGACAGCTGTCACGTATCCAATTGTCATGTAGTTGACACAGGAACGTTATGTGGTCATGAATTGGCAGGTGTGCCAGATACTATCCCTTTATTAAGATGTGGTCCCCAGTACCATGAATAAGTTGGAGAATGCCTGTGCCTCAAATCCATTTAAATGTTCTTTTGGGGAGGGGGAAAGAATAGGAAGTACAGGAGGGATGATGACTCCACTAAGTGTCTTGCTCAAGGTAGAATTTTTCATCTGCTTTTGCCACCAAAGGACCAGATTCACAGTTCCACTCCAGCCCTTTTGGGCTACATGATCCAGATTCCAGCTGTACATGGCCAGCTGAAAATTCCCCCTGTGCCAAGGAAGCTGAGAATTTCCTCAGTGGTGCTACGCCACTTGCCCTCCTGGTCCCCCCACATGGTACAAAGGACTCACAGCCATCTCTGTTGCAATCACCCATGCTCATTTATTTACAGGCCACACAGTCAGTTGCCCAGTTCCTGCCACAGGCACTCTAGGGGGTCAGCGGCTCAGGGTTACTCATCTTTTAGGGCCAGAAGGCACACTGTTTTGCAGTCCTCCCCACCCTCCTTGGCCACGCCTCTCCTCCTGGCTGCCTGAGCTGGCCCATATGCCCTCTCAGGTATAGTCAGCTGTTCCCCTTTACCTCATTAGTCAGGGCTCCGACTTCACCTAATCAGTGCCATCAGCCGCCACCTCCTCCCCTTTTAGTTCCTTGCTCCACTGACCTGCGTTGCCTCAGCCCAGGCCTCTGTGTTGGGGGCAAGAGGGGCAGCTAGGGAGAGGGGTTAACCCTCCTACACGCTGTCACAAAGGTAAAGGTGGCAAAATCAGCTTCTTTGCCAACCATCCTCTAAGCATAGGGAGTGTGCTGGGAAGAGCATGTAAAGGGTTTGCTGTTTGCCAGAAGCTGGGAATGGGCAATGGGATGGATCACTTGATGATTACCTGTATTTTTCATTTCTTCTGAGACACCTGGTGTTGGCCACTATCAGAAGACAGGATACTAGGCTAGATAGACCATTGGTCTGACCCAGTAGAGCCATTCTTATGTTCTTATGAAGGATGCCTCAGCTGGCATGAATTAGAAAAAGCCTCACAGCTGCTCTAACTCACACCATTGTTTTCTATGCTGTGTTGGGTGGAGTTTGGATGCAGGGGATAATGTGACCAAATATGTTTTTTAAAAATGGCACATTTAGGAGGAAGGCATATTACTTAGTGGCTTTCGCTCTGAATATTCCAAACTAACAGGTTATTTTTTGACACAAAAGTTCTTTATGGACAGATGAGTCTTCTTGGCTTTGGTACAAAAGGTAAGAAAAAAAGATGTCAGTGTTCTTGAAAAGGGACTTAGCAAGGTCCTTCTTAAGGACTTCCTATGATATATTACTGGATCTGGCAGTTCACTCCTTGGCTACAGCTGTCACCACCACATGTACTTTTGGCTGTGACATTCTGGTCTTTTGGCCAAGGTGTAGGTGAAGAAGATTGAAGTTACAGATTGTTTCCACTCAAACACTAATGTATCCAGAGAGTAGTTAAAGGCAATCACATGAACAGCTTGGTCTCTAGAGCAAATTCCTCTTTCCTTAGGAAAGGACAGTCTTCTTTCTGATATCAAGAGAGCCATTTCCATCATCCTTTTTCCTTCTTAAAAGGATCATTCTAAGAAGTTGGGGAAGTCAGATTGTCATTTATTATCTAACTGTACAGCACAACGGGGCCCCAAGCTGGTTAGCTTCTAGGTGACAAAGCAATATTCCTGTTGTTATATAATAGTAATAATAATAATTTAAAGGTGGTCAGAAATCTTTATAATTGTCCTCATCCTTGAAGACATCATTTTCAACTCTAGATCTGGCAGAGAAGCAACTTAGAGGATTTTCCAAAGTATGTTGGATGAGGCCTGTCTCTAGTTCTAATTCTTATTACTCACTTTGGAAACTATTTGTCCTGTTTTTTTTGTGTGTGTGTTGTTGTTGTTGGCCAGATAAAATATCTCCGGGGTCCAATAGGTTCTAGTGATAACTGAATAGGTGGTATGCCCTCAAGTTTGAGGACCAACCAAAACTTACTGCCCATTCCATGTTCCTCTTCAAGGACATTTGTCATAGGTGACTACAATTGTAGAAAGCATTTGTTCAGAGGCATGATCTATAGAATTCATGCCAAATCCCTAAGGAGTTTATTTTTTTAATTCTATGAATTCTTTGTCCAATTAAAAAAGGAGGGCTATGTCCAATTTTGAGTCTTCATAAGATGAACATATATTTTAGAAAAAAATATGGTTGGCTAATCTGAGGAACATCAGTGCTTCCCTATATATTCAGAATAGGTCTGAGACCTGCAGTTTTCAGGATGTCTCTTCCACATCTCCCGAAGGGGAAAGTCAAGAGTAATAATTTGGGTTCAAGATGAACAATGATCACTTCCAGTACAAGGTTCTTCTTTTTGGGATGGCTGCAGGACTGAAAGTATACTTTATTAATTATATTATTATTGTTGTTATTGTTGTGGTGAATGGGGGCTGGAACCTGGGGGTCCTCCATGATCTACCTGGTTTCACTACTTCTAGTTCCAGAGAGTAAGTGCAGCCCGGCCCCTGCATCCCCTTTTCTGCTCTCAACTTTCTCTTTTTCTAATCCTCTTCCAGCCCTTCCCCAACTGTGCTTCACCCACTTTTAATACTGGTACTTACTCCCAGTCCCTCCAGGTGCAGCCCAGTACGGTAATTGGCCTATCAGGCCCACATTAACCCCTTCAGAGCCCTTGTGATGTACACAACACATCACTGGATCTTTCTGTGGGGGAGTGGGAGAGCACACTCTGAGAGATGTTTGAAACAGCCACTGGCTGTTGAAGGGGTAAATTAGAAAAAGTGAGCTTTATCATCAAGGCTGTCATTCCTACCACTTAATCTACCATGACATGGCTCATTGTCCTGTTCCTGAGAAAGATCCTGCCCAGACCAGGTCAGACAGAGGGATAAAGAAGCCATCACCACTTTCACCTCCATTGGCTCTACCACAATCTAACTGGGAAGTGAGACTTGTCATTCCCCGCCCCAAGCATGTTCTTCTTCCCCATTGTATTTCTTCTCTTTCCTAGCTCTCATCGTTTGCCTTCTGTTTAACGAGTCTTGCTTAAATGGTCAAAATCATATATTTTGCAACACTGCTGTAAGCTTGTGACCAAATAGGGAGCGAAAAACAAAATCCTAAGCAGAAGATGCTGGTGCCAGGTGCCAGCTCTCCGAGTGGCCAATAAGAGCATGTGCCATGCCAGTGTTTCTCCAGCAATGAGGCTGTAAACAAGGGTCAACATCACAGACAGAAGCTACACTTTCTATCTTTGTTGTTCTTTTCTCGCCACTCTTACATGTATTGGTGTAGTTTTCTCTACTAGGAAATGGGATAATATTTTAACAGCATCAGTAAAATCAACAATTCTAGCTCATCCCCATTAACTTCTTCTTTTTCTCCTAAAAGGGACAATTACTTCTATATTTAATATCATCTACAAGACTGTCAATGGGGGCAGGGGGAGAGAATATGATTCTTCCTAAAATCTCTCCATCTAGAGGAAAAGGGAACAAGGAATATTGTTAAAATGAAAGCCGTATTTCATCCTTCTACATTTCAAATGCATCAACTGATTTTTCCTTACTGTACCTTTAATAAAAGGTTAAAAGAGTTTTTTTTTTAGTGGTGACTTTGCCATGCTACTGTGCAGGCAGAGGGCTCTGTACACCAAATCCCAACCGTTGTTTATTACTGTTTCCTGTTGGAGCGTAACGGGCATGATCACCTTTGACTTTTTGGGCTGATGTATTCCATCAAAATACACATGACAGCACAGAGTTTCCATAGTGTGGCTCTGCAGCAACAAATACACTCAAAGAACAGGTACCGTTTGTAACTTTTCTTTCTGAAGGATAAACCATGTCCTTGCATGTAGGTGTGCATCCCCACTGCCTTCAAATTTTGCCCTTCTTATACCTGTGGTACTTCATTGTTGTCAGTGAGCTTGCTCACGAATAACTGAAGATGGGCTTTTGCCATAAGAACTCTGTTGGCAATGTGTGTTTCAGAATATGAACCAACTCTCTTTCTCCTACCCATGTTGGGAGTGCAGTACTAACTGAATGAAAAGGTAGTAAGAACTCCTATTTGTGTCTAAAGTAAACCTTTCTGTCTCTCAATACACATAGGCAGCAGATCCCTTGTGTAAGGATGTGTCATGTTGACACAGTCACTTTTGGCTATGTCTACACTTGCACTTTTAAGTCGACTTAGTGTGTCTACACTTAAAATTAAAGTCGACTTAAAGGGGAACTTACAGAGTCGACGTAGAGCGTCCACACTGGATGCTCTAGGTCGACTTTGTGGGGCTAGGGGGACCTTAGGTAGGTCCATGGTGGCGGGGGGGCACCCTTTGTGTGCAATGGGGCAAAGGGGTACAGGGATCCTGGCAGGGCATGTGGGCAGGGTGTGATGCTGTCTGGATTTAGGAAGCATTTATGATATTATTTTCAATGGATATCTCATAAATGCTATAATCCATAGGA
>ML686154.1:258897-359125 GCA_007922175.1 Pelusios castaneus
CTCTGTTAAGTTGACTTAACAAGGTCGACTTAAGTTGACTTTAAGTGTAGATGCTCTGTTAAGTTGACCTAACAAGATCGACTTTAAGTTCACTTAAATTCGACCTTGTTAAGTTGACTTAACAGAGTCAACCTAACAAGTGTAGACATACTCTAAGAGTAGCTATCAATGGTTCTCTGCCAGACTAGGAGACATATCTAGTGGGGTCCTACAACAGTCTCTCCTAAGTCCAGTACTAGTCAAGATTTTCATGAATGACTGCTATAATGAAGTGGAAAAATACGGAAATGACCTTAAGTTGGCAAGGCTTGCAAGCACTTCAAGAGGACAGGACTTTGACCAACTGGAGAATTGGTCTGAAGTAAACAAGATGAAATTCCGTAAAGAGAAGTGCAATGTACTACACATTGGAAAGGAAGGAAAAATCAAATGCACAACTACAAAATGGGAAATAATTGGCTAGACAGCAGTACCATTGAAAAGGATCTGGCATCATAGTTGATCACAAACTGAACATGAGCCAAAATGTGATGCAGTTGCACAAAAGGCTAATGTCAATCTGGCTGCCTTAACAGGAGTGAGGTTATGTATGACATGGGTAGTAAGTGTTCAATTTGCTTCAGCAATGGTGAGGACTCAGCTGACGTAGTTTGTCTAGTTTTGGGAACTGCACTTTAAGAAGGACGTTGACAAATTTGAGAGTGTCTAGAGAGCCACAAAAATTTTAAGAGGTTTAGAAAATCTGTCCTACAAGGAAACATTAAGATAAAAAACTGAGACTGTTTAATTTTGAGACAAGAAGACTGAGGGGGGAAGCTTATATGTTTAAATATGTTCAGAGCTGTTATAAAGAGGACAGTGATCAATTCTTCTCCATGTCACTAAATGTAGGACAAGAAATAATAGGTTTAATCTGTAGCAAGACAGATTTAGCTTAGATATTAGGAAAATCTTTCTAACTACAAGGATAGTTGGTCCTGAGGTCCCTTGCAGCCCTAGATTTCTATGATTTTGGGGGGGTGAAAATTCATGCTGACAGTTCAGCATGCCTTGCTAAGCTGGAATTTTAGATGTAGTGCAGGTGGGAAGCAGACATTATTCCTTTTATGAACACAATCAATGACTTGTTTCCTTCATTGCTTGAACTTTTGTGCTGAATTACAGCAGACTTGTGGACCATTGTTCCCATATGTGTCAGTTAAGGCAGATAAAGTTCTCTTTGAATTAGACTCCCATGTCCTCCTCAGCTCCTATATACCTCATCTATGGCACAAAGCACACATTACTCATGTATTTCTTCCCGGTTTACAAATGATTTCTGTTTCTAAACTCTACAATGTCTGGATTTTCTCCCTCAGGGACTTTTGATGTTCATTCATGTAATCTGGGGGCCACATTTTAAATGAAGTATCTCAAATAAGGAATTGATTAAATTTAATCAATTTGCTCCTTGTCCTCTATCAGCTATGCTGCTGAATCCTTTAAAATCAATGAAACAGTAGGTTGTTCTTGGTACAAACCAACAAAGCTCAGAAGATGTGTTCTGCATCAGACACAGAACCTGGGACATCTAGGAGCAGCCAAGATATTAAAAAGTCACCTTTAGTGTTTAATTAAATGCCAATTAATTATTAAAGCCCTATATACCCATGTTAAATAGCTGCAAAATATAAATGACTGACCTATAACAGTTCTCAAACTTCAACCAGTATTTATCACAAAGTTATTAAACTTACATCCTAAATACACTTTCCTCAAAAGCTTTTTTTATCGGAATGTGGCACTGGTGAAAAATGTGAGCCTATTTAAATCTGGAGATGGTAGATGGAGTCCCTGCCCCCCAAACAATAAAAATCTACCCCTTCATGCTTTGGAGCAGGGCCTCAAAATCTAGCAGAAGGATGGTCTTTACTTCAGGGATGTGCCTTTTGCTGTTCCTGTGAAATTCCACCCACATTTTGCTAAATTATAAATGTCTGGAAAATCAAATTTGCATATGGCCAGAAGAGACTTGAACAGATAAATTCCATCACATTGAACATGGACCAGCCCAGGACCTGGAAGGACTCTCCCTCCAAACGCACTACAGTGACCAGATGGGGGCGAGGCACCAGTCCTAAGACCAGGTAGCCTGTCCCTCCTCTGTTTTCAATGCCCCATCACTCCCCTCGCAGACACACCTTGAGACCAGGCAGTTTGAGAAGGAAACTGCCTGCTTTGAATGAACAGTGGACAATACCCAGGCTTGGGAGGAAGGTGTGAGGAGAATAGCCTAGAGCAAGGGACCAAAGGGGAGGACTGGGACTGGAATTTGGGGAAGACTGGGAGTCAGGAGACATTGGGACTGGCTAGCTGTCATGACTGGGATGTGGGCAGCCTGACCTACTGGCCAAAGCTGGTATTGGGAGCCAGATCATGTCTGGTACCAGGAGGTCAGAGTCTAAGACAGGGCAGAGGGCCAAAGATGAGTCAGGTGTCATGAGGCAGGCAGTCAAATCAGGTTACTAGGAGATAAGATATCAGAGTCAGGTACCAGGAGCAGGTAGTACAAAGAAAGCGGTCCAAACGGGAAATCCAGTTGCATGGGCAAATTCCTGTTCCTGTGCTTGGTTTAAATAGAAACGGGGAACCCTCAGGGTTCTGCCAATTAGATCCTACAGTCTTCAGTCAGAGCTCAGTTTCTAATTCTGGCAACCATTAGGGGTTATTAGATTGCAGGTTAGGAGAGGACTAGGAGAGGAAAACAGCAGAAGTTCAGCACTATGCAAATATGAACAATGCCAAAGATATTTTTCGATTCTTTATAAGCTGCCTACACACCATCTAAATCTGGCATCCTCCCCTGAAGTTGGCAGATGACATAACACTCATCAAAGAGAAGGAAGGAATTGTAGAGATGGGCTAAACATGTCAATAGTCTACTCAATAGGCCATCCACAAGCAACTGGAGTGTACTTAATCAATTACCCAATAAACCCACTGAAAAGGATCTCAGTCTCCTTCCATCAGTTAAAGAGGTCACGAAAGCCATCCAATAATTGAAGTCTGGCAAAGCATCCAAAAAGAATGGTATTGAATTGTACAATTGAAGTGAATTGTACAAAGTAGCAAGCCCAAAGGCTATTGAGGTGTTTCATGACATCCTGAATAGCATTTGTGAGGAAGAAGAAATGCCACAAGACTTCAAAGATGCTATTATTGTATCACTCTCCAAAATGAAAGGCTGCAAAGCTGCCTGTGGAAACCACAAATGCATTTCTCTCCTCTGGACAGCAGGGAAAATACCAGCTTGCATTCTACTGAACAGACTCATAAACAGATCTGAGGAGAATCTGTCAGAAGCACAGTGTGTTTTCAGACCAGGTCGTAGTAGTACAGATGTGATTTTTGTTGTAAGGCAGGTCCTAGAAAAATATTTGGAGCAGAACATGGACCTATATGCAGTCTTCTTTGACTTGACCAAAGAGAGTGTCTATGGGCTATTCTACATAAACTGAGCTGCCCAAGAAGGTGCACACAAATTGTCTATTTCTTCCATGACCACATGACAGTGCAAGTGTTCTCTAATAATGATTCTTCTGATCTATTCTAAATCTCAACTGGAGTGAAGCAAAGCTGTATACTTGCTCCAGGGCTGTTCAATTTGTTGTTTGCCTGTGTCCTCAGCCATGCTACAAGGTACTTGGATCAGGGGACATACATCCACTACTGACTTAATGCCTCTCTCTTTGATCTTCAGATACTCAATACAAAGTCCAAGATGCTGGAGAGACTTCTCATTAAGGCACTTTTTGCAGATAACTATGCCTTGCTGTCCCATAAACATGATGACCTTCAGATCATTGGTGGCAGGTTTTCTGAAGCATCCCAGCTCTTTGGCCTCACTATCGGTCTCAGTAAGATAGAGGTCTTGTTTCAACCAGTACTTCATTTGAATGCCCCAGTGCTTACAGTCATCTTCAGCCAAGGCATATTGTTGAAAAATACAGATCATTTCAAATATTTGGGCAGCAACATCTCGAGTGACGATTCTGATGATAAAGAAATTGCCCCTAGAAGCAATAAAGCTAGCCAAAGTCCTTGGATGACTCTAAACAAATGTCCTTAATTAACCCAACATTCATCTCTTCACCAAATTGAAGATCTACAGTGCAGTTGTTCTAACATCTCTCCTGTATGGATCTGAGAAATGGACCCTCTATGATGGCGCCTTAAACAGCTTGAGCAATTTCACATGCACTCCCTCCATTCAATAATGAGAATTCGATGGAAGGACCGAGTGCCCAATATTAAGCAAGAGCAAACACAGCCCCCATTGAGGAAAAGCTACTGAAAGCACAATTTAGGTGGACTAGACATGTCATCAGAATGGCAGACCGCTGCGGCCCATAATAGATCTTGCATGGGGAGGTGAAGGAGGGAAAAAGAAATGGTCATCTGTATAAGTACTTCAAAGATAACCTGAAAAGTAGTCTTCAGTGGGCTGGTATCAATCTCAAAGAACTTAAGCAAGTGACTCAGTACAGGACTCGCTGATGGTTTCTGAAAAGATCAGACTGCAACAGGTTTGAACAGGATCAACAAAATAGTCTTCAGTCTGTATGAGAAAAGTGCCACAGATCTGTATCATTAACGACTTAAAGTCGACCTTATTAAGTCGACTTAACAAAGTTGACTTAACTTTTTCTAGTGTAGACATACCCCTTGTTGACCTTATTAAGTTGACTTAACACTTTAAGTCGACTTAATACGGTTGATTTAGGCTCTAATCCCCATCCACACTGGCTTAAATCGATTTAAGGAGTCAACTTAAGCCTTAAGTCAACCTAAAACTAGGTGTTAATAAGTTGACTTAAGTTTTCCTTAAATCAACTAAAGGAACAGCTTAAGATGACTTAATAAAAGTCCAGTGGTGACAGGGAGTAAGTTAGGTCGACTTAAGCCTCCTTAAATTGACCTAACTTGTAAATGTAGATGCATCCAATGGCTATGTCTACACTGGCAAGTTAGTTCAAATTAAGGAGGCTTAATTTGAACTAACTAAAGCCATGGCTACACTAGGCTTTAGTTAGTTTGAATTAAGGGCTTCCTTAATTCGAACTAATAAATTCAAATAGGGTATTCGAACTAAGAAGTTCAAATAGGGTATTCGAACGAATTAACTGGCCATTGAAATGAATGGGGATTGCTAATTCGAACTAAGCAAGTGCTTGCTTAGTTCGAACTAACGTTCCAGTGTGGCCATGCTAGTTCAAATTAAGCTAATTCAAATTAACTAAAATTAGTTCAAATTAGTTAGTTTGAACTAACTAATTCAAACTAATTTTAGCAAGTGTAGACATAGCCAATGAGTTTACCTTCATGATACCCATGTGAGAGAGTTTTCCCATTTTTCCCATTTTACAGATATGGAACTAAGACAAAAAGTGATTAAGGTCAAAGCATTCATTGATCTTGGGGCCCAATCTGAAACTCCAAGGGTCTGATTTTTCATATGTTTAACTTGTGTCCCATTGACTTCAGTTGCAGCTCTAAACACTCAGCAATTCTGCAAATCTGACCCCAAGGCCTCAAGTCAGGCACTCAGAATATGAGAAACACACAGTTAGTCACTATCTGGGAAAAGTTTGTTTTACGTGATTTGCCCAACATCACACAGGAACTCTGGTAGAAGGAAAGACAGAATCTCGTCCTCCAGGTGAGTATTCAGTTGACTTAACCATTAGATCAACCATTATCGTTGTGCAGTCCCCTGCCTCATTCACCACACACCTCCAACTTCTACCACAAACAAGTGTAGGGGATCTTAGAGAAAAGAGTCTTCTTCACTACACAAACTTGATTCATCCCCAAGGAAAGTGCACCCTGTGCACTGAATGAGTCAGGGGTCCAGTGGGAAAAAAAAGCAGGCTATCACATAATTCAAGACCATATATGATGCATACTATGATGAAGCTTACTCCCATCACTTGTTAGACAAGGGGGTTAAGAAACAATTAGTTCACTTGTGACTGATTGTCTCCTTGCCAGAGGGGCAGCGCTAGGTAAGGATTGTTCAGCATCTGGGCTTTATATGAAACCAAAGGGAACTCAGGAGACAGGAGATAGGATTCTCCTGGAGAAAAAAACCCACTGGGAAAAGGTTAGGTGCTGGGGTGGAAAGAAGCCCTGAGACAGGCCTTAAATAGGAAAATAGCCAGATAGGAGGGTTCACAGCAGGGTAGGCTCCTTTGGGGGAGGCTTTGAGATAGGATCAGTAAAAGTATTTCAGTGGCACCCCAGGGGGTTGGAAGACTTCTAAGTTCAGTGCAGAAGGCAGAGGCCGAGAACTAAAGGGGTACTGCGTTAAGCAGAGCCTATGGGAACTCAGCACAAGAGGATTTGAGATAGAAAGTGGCCCAGGGAAAAACAGTGTGTTTGAAGAAGCAGACCTAGTTGCTTCATACAGTAACCCTGGGTTAGAACCCAGAGTGAAGGGTGGACCTGGGTTCTCCTACCGCCCTAAAGAAGGGGCATGCAAACCCAATGGAAGGAATTCGGAGTCCAGGATGGAACTGAAGACTGATCCCAAAGGAAAGGCCAAGGAATAAACCAAGAGGAGGGACCAAAGGCTATTTCATGTTGAGACATGTTGTAAACTTTCAGTTGGACATTCTTGATATCCTAGAAGGAGCCTGAACTTCTTATGACTAAGCTCAAGACTGAGCCATGGCAGACATGGTGAGAGGCAAATGGTCTGCAAACAGAGCCAGAGGTAAGAACCACTTGTAACATCACCCCCTAATGCAAAGAGGCATTGTAGGTGGGGAATACACTTACATGCACCAGAGGGCCATATTAAAGTAGCCCGGGTAACTCTGAGTCCAGAGTGGGGTAGGGAGGTTTGACTTACTCTATGCATATTTTACCATATTTGTTGCTGTTTGCTTTGAAGAAAGAAGAGTCCCGATGATCTAAAAATTTCTATAATCCAATATCAACCTTGCTGCTGCTCCACCCATTTGACTCATAAAAGCTTTGCCACTCACTGTTACACACCCACATGTTATTTACATTCACCACGTGGGTAGTTAAGCTCTAAAGTGAACATGAAGAAACTAGTGATCCTTTTTAATTCTGGGCTTCATTTAACTTCTTTTCTGCTCTTTCTTTTATGATGCTAATGAGACTTTAAAAATCTGTTGGATGAAAGAAAAGCGGAGTGGGGGCGGGAGGGAGAGGAGGAGGGGGAGAGAGAAACCCACTATGTTAAAAGCCAGATTTTCCTATCTGAAATTAAGAAATCCAAAACCAGAGCCCATGTTAGAGATTTATTTAAAATTTTAATTACATGAAATCCTATTAATTATGAATGCATCAGTAGAATGTCTTAAGTGCTGTGTATTAGCTGGAGGTTTGGCAGTGAAAAGAGTATTTTCACTGCTATCAAATGGTGCAGAGAGAACAACTTCAAGTTTATTTTGCTAATCTCCGTTTGCAACATAATCAGGCACGAGATGGTGACACTGCTTCTGGAATGTGCTAACATTTTTAATGAGGCACCACTGCCTATGGAGAAAATTTGCAGTGATAAGCCTTGTTTACATGAGAGTTTTGCACCATTAGTAACTGAGGCTATGTCTACACTTAGAAAGTTAAGTTGACTTTGTTAAGACCTTGTTAAGTCAACTTAACAAATTGGCTACACTTTAAGTCGACTTTGTTAAGTCGACTTAACAGCAGAGATAGCCATTATATTGGCTTTAAGTCATCTTAATAAAGTCGACTTAGCATTAATCCCCATCTACACTGGCCTTAAATTGATTTAAGGAGTCGACTTAAGGCTTAAGTTGACCTAAAAGGAGGTGTTATTAAGTCGACTTAAGAAAAGCCCAGTGTGGATGTGGCTTTGTTTAGGTCAACTTAAGCGTCCTTAAGTCGACCTAACTTGCCAGTGTAGACGCACCCTGAGTTAGTAGAATCACCCAGAGGTATTCTGTGTGTCCACACTAGTCTTGCTGCTTTTGATGCCGGCTGGCTGCAGATTGTTCTTGTCTCCATGCTAGCATTATACTATACTGCCTTCCAAGAACCTATCCCACAGTTACTGGCCCAGGTTGCTGAAGTTGGGGTTTCTGAGAAATTTCAGTAGGCCTTCTGGAAGCCACAGGGAAGGGAAACTCCAATTGAAGATGTTAAACTCTCATAGCTGTTCAGGGAAAATCCTGTAATTCCCTTGATGACTTTTACCATATCACAGTCCTTTTCTCAAAATGGAGGCCTGGAGCTCTGCTGGAGCTTTTGAAAAACACCCATGAGACAGTTGAAGAGGCTTTTACACTTCAGGTGAAGGATTTTCTGTCAGCATCTGCAGAGAGCCTGAGACCATCTTGGAATTCATGATGGAGCAACATTCACGCATCTCCAACTGCCTGAGTAGACAGCTCTGTGTTGTAGTTGCAGTTGATCTTCAATGGGCAAAATGTGACTTTCCAGTGTTCATTGCTACCATAAGCAGGTGTGACTGAGTTGTTTCTGAGATTGGGGATGAACTGCAATGACTGTGTGACATCGTGATATAGAAAGAGACAATTCTGTGCCTATGTGGTGTGCCAGACCATGAGGAGAGCTCCCCTGAGTGTAGACAATGAATGAAAAGTAAGAGAGATGACCTCCCTTGTAGAATCTGGTTACCCCAAATAGCAATGGATCATCTGGGTACCAGTTTGTGGCTGAAGTCCCCCAAACAGCATCCACTGTGGAAAGCTTGCATACTGTTTTATAGGAGCATGTGGTCAAGGTGGTCAGTGTGTCAGAGATCAAAGGGAAGTAAACAGCTGAGGTTCCACAACTGACGAAGACACTGATGGAACCCATGTAGCCCACACTAGGGCTATGTCTACACTTAGAATGTTAGGTTGACTTTCTTAAGTCGACCTTATTAAGTCGACTTAGAGAGTCTGCACAAGACTCTTAAATTGACTTAAAGGCGACCCTATTAAGTCGACTTAAAGAGTCTACACTAGACTCTCTCAGTCGACTGGATAGGTTGAGGGAGAGATGAGGCTCCACAGGAGCCTTGGCTCCCCAGACTAGGGCAGCCGTGGCTTTCCCCGGGGAGGCTGGCTCTCACCGAGACTGGGAAGCCACTTGCGGCTCGTCCCAGGGAGAGCCAGCCCCGCACGGTGGGCTCTCCCCAGGATGAGCCGCTCGTGGCTTGCGGGTCTCAGGGAGAGCCAGTCCCACACAGTTGGCTCTCCCCGGGACGAGCCACAAACGGCTTCCCGGGAGAAGGGAGCCACCAGGAGTCCCCAGCCAGGGCTCCAGCAGGGAGGGAATCCCTCACTGGGGTCCCAGCCCCAGGGGGGTATTCCATCCCACTGGAGCCCCGGCGGGGGAGCCCTTCTCCCTGTGACTGCAGCTTCCCAGCCAAAAAGGAGCCATGGCTCCTCTTGCTGGGAAGCTGTGGGCTGGGGAGAAGGGAGCAGAAGCTTCCCCGGGGACAAGAGAGCAATGAGGGGCTCCCTTGTCCCCCTGCCCTAGGTTGACTTATGCAATAAGTCGACTTAGGGTGTCCACCCTGGCTTAAGTCGATTTAAGTCTTAAAGTTGACCTAAAACTACGTGTAATTAAGTCGACTAAAGCTTTCCTTAAGTTGACTTAAGAAACAGCTTAAGTCGACTTAAGGAAAGCCCAGTGTGGACGTGGAGTAAGTTAGGTAGACTTATGCCTCATTAAGTCGACCTAACTTGTAAGTGTAGACGCACCCTTCCTGAAAAGGGTACCATTCAGTGATGAGATGTGCCTTCACGGATCACAGTAGTAGGTTCATGTATCCGAGTTTAGTAATGCCAACCACAAAAAATCATGAAGGGTTTTTTAATATAAAAGATAATGGTCAACAGAACTCTCAGGCAATGATGCTCTAAGGAGGGTTTTGGGTAGTTTGTCTGTGAATGTCTCCCAGCGATTAGAGGACTGCTCTCAAGGGATGAATTCCATGGGTGCGTCTACACTGGCAAGTTAGATCAACTTACGGACGCTTAAGTTGACCTAAATAGAGCTGCGTCCACACTGGGAAAGCTTAAGTCGACTTACTAACACCTCCTTTTAGGTCAACTTAAGCCTTAAATTGATTCCTTAAGTCAACTTAAGGCCAGTGTAGATGGGGATTAATGCTAAGTCGACTTTATTAAGTTGACTTAAAGCCAATATAATGGCTATCTCTGCTATTAAGTTGACTTAACAAAGCTGACATAAAGTGTAGTCAATTTGTTAAGTTGACTTAACAAGGTCGACTTTAAGTCAACTTAAAGTCGACCTTGTTAAGTCGACTTAACTTTGTAAGTGTAGACATAGCCGATCTGAGTGGGAAGGGGAATAGATTTCTAGGATTTCTAGCGGTTGGCACAACTAATTAAAAAACTTTAAATTTGGAATTATGGGGAAGAATGTTAGGAGATGCTCATGTGATCTCCATGCCTGATCGTAATATTGAGTTGGACAAAAATCCAGTGAAAGAGGATACAATAATGGAGACAGGAACATCAGAGGGTAGATGAATAGATAACTGGCAGAAAATATCTGTACCTAGTTGTTAGAGCTTTATCCCCTTAAGGGGGAAGGGTGCCTAAACAAATACCCAGTCCTTTTAAACGCGGATGTTAGGAAGCTCCTGAAGCTCCTAGGCAAAGACCACCACTAACAATGATTTTTGTCTATTTACTATGCATGTGACATTTATTAAGGCACTATGATTACAATTAAGGCAGTGATTAGCAGTACAATAAACATCCAATATATCCACAAACTCTCTAAACTGCAATGCTGCTTATTGCATGAATGCAGATTCAGGGTTTTGCATCAGTGAAGGCTTTGAACACATGACATAGAGAGCATAACAGAGCCCAATATACATATAATCCAATGCAATCAAGAACACAAGCCCATATGTAAAACAGAATCACACAGGACTTTTTGTGCTGTTATATAGGGATCTCATTCACACCCTCTCGGTCACGAGGTTCACATGTGTACTGTGGCAACAGGGTTTAGTCCCAGATCTGGTCACCGGTTATCCCCCATTCACACTTTCCTACCCCCTGCAGCAGAGTTAGAGCAGCACGGACACCAAGCACAGAGGGTGCCCGTTTATGCCCTCACACAAGAAGGGGATCCAGTGGGACACAAGGTTCACCTGTGCACCCTTGATTTCAAAGCCTTGGGGAGGGGAGGCTTTGGTGCGGCTGTACACATATTAGTCTCAGTCCTGGTCACCGACTTATAATTTCACCACACACACTCTCTAACACAACATTATAATTGATAAGAATAAGAGCATTTATAAGCACACACAGAGAGAAACAGAAATGCTAGCACAATTATACCCAAAACAAATCCTATACCTTCCCCAGTTCCTACATCAATTCCAAACTCAAGGCTGATGCAGCTTTTGTTCATTTATTTAAGAGTCTCAGCATAAAGCTGGGAAAACCTTAAAACTTTTTGTGTTACTTTTTGCTTAGGAGCCAGTCACTACTCTGGACTCCTTTCACTTTAATTACCTTTCCTTTGGTTATCAGATCGCTGGTCTGATGTTCTCGTCAGCTGGCCAGGCCTCCGAGGTTCCTTTCACCTGGTCCATCCACGTCCCACTGGGCCGGATGGGGAGTGCTCATGGGTGATCAGTCCTAGAGCCCCTTTGCCTCAGAGTAAACTGAGACAAATAACTCCGAATTCCCTCCCCTAACAAGCCTCCCTTTATTGCCCAAAAGATCGCAGTGAAGTGGTGTTTTTTACTTCTAAGGTCCAGCTGTTTTCTTCTGATTATCAGAAGGCCTCTCTGACCCCCCTCTTCTTTCTGCAGTTATCTAGCCAGAGGGCTGGGGGTCTGTTAAGCTCCCCCTCCTCTCTGTAGCTAGTTTACGCCGCCTTCTGTTTGCACTTTTGTAATGGTCAGTCAGCTTTATCTAATTTAACAGTTTTATGGCCTCTCCCATCTTTATGTTCTTTGACTCTTTTTTTTTCCTCTCTCTTTTCAAGCCGCTGATCTTGTGGCCTAGATTTTGGATACCTTAAGTTTGAACATTACCTGACACGAGTCTGGTAAGAAATCTGGGTGAGGCCAAGTGGAAATAATTAAGATGTCTGTACACAGTGCAAAAAGCCTGTGTAACAAAATAGAAGAATTAGAACAACTGGTCCTGGAAATGCAACCAGACGTTATAGGAATAATGGGAAAATGGTGGAATAGTAGACATGGTTGGATTATGGTATTGAAGGATATGTGCTTAGTCAGGAAAGGCAAACAAACTAAAGGTAGTGGAGTAATATTGTACATTAATGACTAGACTGTAAAGAAATTAAAAGAGATAAAACAGATAAAACAGAATCTGTTGGGGGTCAAGTTCCAAAGGGGGATCTGTGTTCGTCTAGTACTGCAAAACAAACAGGAAGTCTGGTGGCACTTTTAAAGACTAACACATTTATTTATTGCATGAGCTTTCATGGGAGAAAATCCTACTTCATCAGACAAGCATCAACATTGAGAAACTATCCGGAGGCTGTATCCCAAACAAGGGCAAAAGATTGGCGGGAAGTGCTGCAGACCAAACTGGATGAACAAGTATCCCAAATAGTTATTAAGAGAAAGCAGACCATCTACAAGAAATGGAAGAGGGGATCAACAAGGATAGCTAATCTCTTAGAGTCAGAAAGTATAGAGATAAAGTAAGAACTGCCAGAAGCCAAACTGAGTTGGACCTTGCAAAGGAAATTAAAACCAATGTAAAAGGTTCTTTAGCCATATAAATATAAATAAAACTAGGAAAGGAGAAGCCCTAAGAATTGAGGATGAGGTGGAGATTAAAGATAATCTAGGCATAACCCAGCATCTAAACCAATACTTTGCCTCTGTTTTTAATAAGGGTAACGAGGAGCTTGGGGCAGTGGCAGGGTGGCTAATGGGAACAAGGATATGAAAATAGAAATTTATTGTATCTGCGATGGAAGCCAAACTCAAGCAATTTATTGGCCCAAATTGGGGGGGGGGGGTTGATCTTCAAAAAATATTGAAGGAACTGGCACATGAAATTACAAACCTGATAGCAAGGTTTTTTAATGAATTCATAAACTCTTATACTTTATGAATGGAGAATTACAAACATAGTACATATATTTAAAAGGGCCGTGGGGTGGGAGATAATGAACCAGTAAACTATAAGTTTGTTAGTTTGACCTCAATTGTATGCAAGGACTTAGAATAAATTTTGAAAGAGAGTAATTAAAGGCATAGAGGTAAACAGAAATTGGGTTAAAATACAATATGGGTTTACAAAAGATAGATCATGTGAGACCAACTCGGTTCCTTCCTTGAGAAGACAACTTATTTTCTAGACAAAGAAAATGTAGTAAATCTAATCTATCTGGATTTTGGTAAAGTGTATTTGATACAGTTGCATATGGGACTATTAGTTGAATCTGAAAATATGGGAATTAATGCAAGAATCAAAAGTTGGGAGTGATGGGGTGTACTGGTTCAGTAGGGGATAACTGCATGCTATGGGAAGAGGAAGCCATGTCCTCTCACCTCTGCTGGTCAAGCTCCATTGGGACCAAAGTATAAAAAGGAGTAGCTCTGTTCAAGTCTGGCCTGGCCACTGATGAGAATAGATGCGTGTTGCAAGCTCCTGCCAGGAAGCTACCAGAGATCCAGAACACCAAAATCAGCTAAGTTGAGACTCCAGCAGATCTCCAGCCACCTGTCGATGCCAATAGGACCGTAAGGTGGATTGAAAACTGGCTAGATCAACGGGCTCAGCGGGTAGGAATCAATAGCTCGATGTCTGGTTGGCAAACGGTAACGAGTGGAGTGCCCCAGGGGTAGGTCCTGGGGCCAGTTCTATTCAACATCTTCATTAATGATCTTGATGATGGAATAGACTGCGTGCTTAGTAAGTTCGTGGATGACACCAAGTTGGGGGGAATGGTAGATACTCTGGAGGACAGGGACAGGATCCAGGGAGACTTGGACAAATAGGAACACTGGGCAGAAAGAAACCTCATGAGGTTCAACAAAGACAAGTGCATAGTCCTGAACTTAGGACGAAAAAATCCCATGCACTGCTAAAGCCTGGGAACCGATTGGGTAAGTAGCAGCGCTGTAGAAAAGGACCTGGGGGTTATGGTGGATGGGAAGATGAATATGAGCCAACAGTGTGCCCTTGTTGCCAAAAAGGCCAATGGCATATTAGGCTGCATCAGTAGGAGTATTGCCAGCAGATTGAGGGATGTGATAATTCCCCTCTATTCGACATTGGTCAGGCCACATCTGGAATACTGTATCCAGTTATGGGCTCCCCACTACCGAAAGGATGTGGACAAATTAGAAAGAGTCCAGCAGAGGGCAACAAAAATGATTAGGGGGCTGGGGCACATGATTTATGAGGAGAGACTGAAGGAACTAGGCTTATTTAGTCTACAAAAAAGAAGACTGAGGGGAGATTTGATAGCAACCTTCAACTACTTGAAGGGGTGCTCCAAAGAAGAGGGAGGTAGGTTGTTCTCGATGGTAACAGGCCAGAACAAGAGGCAAGGTTTCAAATTACAGCTGGGGTGGTCAAGGTTGGATATTAGGAAAAACTTTCTCACTAGGAGGGTGGTGAAGCATTGGAATGGGTTACCTAGGGAGGTAGTAGAATCTCCATCTTTGGAGATTTTTAAGGCCCGGTTAGACAAAACCGTGGCTGGGGTGATTTAGTGGGAGTGGTCCTGCTTTTTAACAGGGGGTTGGACTAGATGACTTCGTGAGGTCCCTTCCATCCCTATGATTCTATGACAGTGGCGGGTGTGAGACTATCAGCATTGGAAGAAAGGGTAGGAAATGACCCAAGGAATAGGACTGTAGATCAGGTGACCGAGTACCAGTTCCCTCTAGGGCCCTGTATTGTGACCTGGTGAAGAAGGGTGGGCCAAGGTCCCCTACCCTGCCTGCTCCACCAGTGGGAACAGCTGCCATACAGAGGAGTGAAGTCTGAGCAGAAGACAGCCTCACTGACTTTGACCATTGAGCCATAGTTCCCTGAACTTCGGAACTGCCACCTAGAACTAGACCAGCTGGGTCACCAAATAGCCATTTTAATAATCCCCACAATCCAACATCCCTTGAGAGAGTATACCTACTCCACCACTTTGGTAAGGAACTGGTTTAAAAGGTGACTACAATAGGTCATACTGAAAAGTGCACTGTCGTGCTGGAGGCTGGTTAGCAAAGGAGTTGCTCAGGGATCTATCTTGGGTCCAATGTTATTTAACATTTTTATTAAATACCTTGGCACAAAAGGGAGGAGTGTGCTAAAAAAAATGTGGAGATGACTCAAAGTTGGGAAGTATTGCCAATACAGAGGAGGACCAGAATATCATATAAAAAGCTCTGGAAGACCTTGAAAACTGGATTCCCCTTTTTTCCCTTCTAGGCTGGAGGAGGCACTGATGTTGTTTCCCATCCCTGTTGTAATTCTTCAGGAGTTGGCATGCCTTCCTTTCCCCATGCCAATGAAACCTTTTCATTACTGACTACGCAAACTGAAGGGATGCAAGTTCAGCTACACACTCAGGTCCAGGATGATGATGGAATGTGCGTTCAGGAGTTTGAAAGTAAGATAGTGAAGGCAACAGACATTACTGACTGCAGAACATTCATGAAAGGAATGGAGAAATGTTCAGTGGACAATAGAGCGTCTGACATCAGCTTGGCTGACATCAGCCAAGCATAGCTGGTTTCACCTGAACAGGTTAGTGCAGTCTGCATTCAACTTACTGCAGAAATTAGAAAAGTTCTATGCACATGTTTTCATAATGATGATGGACTGAGCATAGGACAATGGAGTGAATATAACCTTTAGTATAAGTTATTTTAGGCTGTCATGCAGTTATTTATGCGTTCAGATATCCTTTATTTATCCCCTTCTCTCTGATCTACACTGAGATTTTATGTCTTGTCCCAAGTAAGGGGTGTTGCATAGCTATACTGTCCAAGCAGCAGTTCAAGGAAAGACCTGTGACTCAGATTCACCAGTCCTCCTCTGATTTCCCTTCTTGCTTCCAAAGGGAAATACTCTGGATGTGTCCTTAACCAGCAGCAGAGAACTCCTGAGTCACAACTTAGCCCTTGCTCTGCTTTTTGGTAGTTCAGTGTCCTGTTGTCCCCTGACTTGGGCTGGGCTGCAAAGAATTTCAGTACAGACATTAGGATGTAGAAGATAATTTGTTTTCCCCTTTATTGGGACTGTATTTCATACGAACCTTGCTACAAAGTCCAATGTTATTATGGGCTTTAATTGAAAGCAAAGTGATAAAGAAGTTCTGGGCAGTATCTGCTCAGTTTGAAAGAGGAGTGAAGAGTTCAGGAGGGCCCTGGATCTGACCTGATGGCTTTCAGGTTTACAGTCAGACAGGAAAAACATTAATAAGAAAAGGAAAGGAAAAGGAGGAACTTGTTCCCTGCTGTACTTATAAACTTACCAGTTCAGACTAGTTCTAATAACTCATCATCCAATATTCATTTACAAGTTACTACAGTAACAGCATGTCTGAGCATAGAGCAGATCTAGTGGTGTCAGCTGAGATAATTAGACCAAATCCTCCCAGAGACAATAGAAATTCTTTCCTTAAATCAAACAATTTCCAGCTTTCACAATAAGGTGATTTAAAGGTAATATAACACTCTTTCAAGAGCATGTCCTGAACATGAAGGGCCGTGACACAAAATATTTTTAGTAGGAGAAAAGAAAACCCAAACCAGGGGTTCCCAGACCCCTCCTCCCTCATTGGTAGATGTTATTGAATGTCCGGCTCTTTTGACTGGTATCCTAGCTTTTTCTTCTGAAGTATACAAACATGCTGGAGTTAAATGTGCCCCAATACAACATGGGCTGCTCCAAACTCTAGTTTTGCAACTATCCTGCAGTCATGAGTAGCCTGGCCTAAGTCATGAAAGCGCACATCTGAACTGGGATTTAATTCCTAACCCCCTAAAGTCTGGAGCAGTATGGATCTGGTGTTCCAGTTCAGCACATTAAATTCAAACAGTTAAGTCTAAGCCATTGTGTTCATAGCCAGATCTGGGCCCAAACTTTCTCAATGAAGAAGCTTGGGAGGTTAATATTGTTTCAGTCCATTATAAGGAAAGGCCTGGACTGCAACTTTCTGATTGAAGTCTGCATTTCTCCAACATTCAGGGAGGAGGATGTTTTTTGAAAATGGGGTGCAGGGCCATCTCCAGTCAGTTTGAAGTTGCAAGGCCAAAATCTGGTCCCTGCTCCCGTTTTACCAGTGCAAAGGGGCAAAATCTTACCCTAATAGGATAGCTGAGGATGCCTCCAGCAATCGGGAATCCCTGAGGCAGCAGAGTTAATGCCACTGGCTCCCTACCTAGCTACTTATGGTGAAGGGGATGTGTCTAGATGTCAGTGTGCCTCACTGGAACTTATTACAACAGGTGATTTGACCTCACCTTCCTCTATATGTTGTTCCTCAATGATTGAATCTAATCAACAGCTTTGATTTGCTGTAACAGTCTGACCTGATCTTATACCATACACTTCCCTGCATTTATTTTCCTCCCTCCCCATCTTCAAAGCACCTGACGAAGTGGGATTTTCTCCCATGAAAGCTCATGTGATCAATAAATGTATTAGTCTTTAAAAGTGCCACAGGACTCCTTGTTTGCTTTTCTGGATATTCTAAGAGCTTTGAGGCTGCTCTGTTTATTGTGGGGATTGTTGCATCTCTGTTCGATCTGGGGATTGGAGAATGAAAGGTGGCTTAAAACCACCTCTGTTAGCTATCTCCTCAGCTGCAGCAAGAAAAGCGCTAGCATAACAGTGAATCTAGTCCATGGTTTGGAGAAACAAGGTTTAGCATGGACACAACCACTTTGTAAAACTGAGGTATTAATTTGCTTTTCTGATCCAATTGTCCAGCATGGGCAGAAACCACTGTGTTAAAGAGCATTAGAAAGAGAACAGAGGAAAAACCTCAGGGCCCTAAACTTCACCTAATCTTACATGTCTCCTTCCTGAACCTCCTCTACTCCACTGATGACACTAGCTTTGATTTCCTGTTTGTCCACTCGCCCAACAAGCAGCTCATTTTTCTCCTATAGAATCATAGAATAATAGGGATGGAAGGGACCTCCTGAAGTCACCTAGTCCAACCCCCTGCTAAAAATAGGACCACTCCCACTAAATCACCCCAGCCAGGGTTTTGTCTAACCGGGCCTTAAATATCTCCAAAGATGGAGATTCTACCACCTCCCTAGGTAACCCATTCCAATGCTTCACCACCCTCCTAGTGGGAAAGCTTTTCCTAATATCCAACCTTGACCTCCCCAGCTGTAATTTGAAACCATTGCTCCTTGTTCTGTCCTCTGTTAGTATTGAGAACAGCCTAGCTCCCCCCTCTTTGGAGCACCCCTTCAAGTAGTTGAAGGTTGCTATCAAATCTCCCCTCAGTCGTCTCTTCTGTAGACTAAAGAAGCCTAGTTCCTTCAGTCTCTCCTCATAAGTCACGTGCCCCAGCCCCCTAATCATTTTTGTTGCCCTCCGCTGGACTCTTTCTAATTTGTCAACATCCTTTCTCTGGTGGGGAGCCCATAACTGGACACAGTATTCCAGATGCGGCCTCACCAGTGCTGAATAGAGGGGAATTATCACATCCCTCGATCTGCTGGCAATACTCCTACTGATGCAGCCTAATATGCCATTGGCCTTTTTGGCAACAAGGGCACACTGTTGGCTCATATTCATCTTCCCATCCACCATAACCCCCAGGTCCTTTTCTACAGCACTGTTACTTAGCTGATCGGTCCCCAGGCTGTAGCAGTGCATGGGATTTTTCTGTCCTAAGTGCAGGACTTTGCACTTGTCCTTGTTGAACCTCATGAGGTTTCTTTCTGCCCAGTGTTCCAATATGTCCAAGTCTCCCTGGATCCTGTCCCTGTCCTCCAGAGTATCTACCATTCCCCCCAGCTTGGTATCATCCACGAACTTACTAAGCACACAATCTATCCCATCATCAAGATCATTAATGAAGATGTTGAACAGAACCGGCCCCAGAACTGACCCCTGGGGCACTCCACTTGTTACCGGTTGCCAACTAGACATCAAGCCATTGATTTCTACCCACTGAGCCCGTTGATCTACAAGGTTTTCTATCCACTTTACGGTCCACTCATCCAACCCATACTTCCTTAACTTGCCAACGAGAATGCTGTGGGAAACCATATCAAAAACCTTGCTAAAGTTGAGGTATACGACGTCAACAGCTCTTCCCGCATCCACAAATCCAGTCATCTCATCATAGAAGGAAATAGGTTGGTCAGGCATGATTTGCCCTTGGTGAATCCATGTTGACTGTTCCTGATCACTCTATTTTCCTCCAACTGTTTCGGGATGGATTCTTTGAGGACCTGCTCCATGATTTTCCCAGGGATTGAGGTGAGGCTGACTGGTCTGTAGTCCCCGGATCCTCCTTTTTCCCTTTCTTGAAGATAGGTACTATATTTTCCTCTTTCCAATCCTCCGGGACCTCCCCCATTCGCCACGAGTTCTCAAAGATAATGGCCAGCGGCTCTGCAGTCACTTCAGCCAACTCCCTCAGCACCCTCAGATGCAGTTCATCTGGCCCCATGGACTTGTGCACATCCAATATCTTTAAGTAGTCCCTAACCTGACTTTCCATCATCAAGGGCCGCTGTTCTCTCCATTCTGCGTTACTCCGTGTAGTAGCCTGGGACCTGGCCCTCCCTGTGAAGACTGAAGTAAAAAAAGCATTGAGTACTTCAGCCTTTTCCGCATCATCCACCACAAGGATGCCTGCCCCATTCAGTAAGGGACCTACACCATCCCTGATCCTTTTCTTGTTGCTGACATACTTGTAGACCCCCTTTCTGTTATCCTTCACATCCCTTGCTAGCTGCAACTCCAATTGCCCCTTGACCTTTCTGACTTTATCCCTGCAGTTCCGAGCAATATCTTTATACGCCTCCCTTGTCATCTGTCCAAGCTTCCACTTCTTATAAGCTTCCCTTTTATGTTTCAGCTCACCGCAGAGTTCTCTGCTAAGCCACGATGGGCACATCCACATTTGCTGTTCTTTCTGCACATCGGAATGGTATCTTCCTGTGCCTTTAACAGGGTTTCTTGAAAATACAGCCAACTGTCTTGGACACCTTCCCCCTTCAGATTAGCCTCCCAAGGGATCCTGCCCATCAGCTCCCTAAGGGAGCCAAAATCTGCTTTTCTGAAGTCCAGGGTATGTGTTCTGCTTCTTTCCTTCCTTCCATTGATCAGGATCCTGAACTCTATCATCTCATGGTCGCTGCTGCCCAGGTTGTCATTCACTTCTACTTCCCCGATCAATTCTTTTCTGTTTGTGAGCAATAGGTCTAGAGGTGCAAGGCCCTTAGTTGGTTCCTCCAGCATTTGTACTAGGAAGTTGTCCTCAATATTCTCCAAAAACTTCCTGGATTGCCTATCCACACCGCTTGTACATACCCATAGGCTGCGTCTACACTGGAATTTAGGTCGATTTAAGGAGGCTTAAGTCAACCTAAACAAAGCCACTTCCATACCGGGCTTTCCTTAAGTCGACTTAATAACACCTAGTTTTAGGTCGCCTTAAGCCTTAAATCGACTCCTTAAATTGATTTAAAGCCAGTATGGATGGGGATTAACGCCTATGTCGACCTTATTAAGTCGATTTAAGGACATAAAGAATATAACCATTGTGTCCTTAATGGCTCATCAGTTTACTCCCTGGGACCATATCACCTGGCAGATTCCTTACCATTAAGGAGACAATGGTTGTTCACACCCTCCCGTCTAAGGCATTCATCCAGAATGACAGAAGTTAAAGTATGGATATAACATCAAATTCTTAACTTCTAATCAAAATAGAATTCCTAGACATAAACTATATAATCATTCCCAGCAAATTACTACCTTTCTATTGATACCAAACATGACATAGTTCCTATGGATTATAGCATTTATGAGATATCCATAGAAAATAATATCATAAATGCTTCCCTAAATCCAGACAGTATCACACACAGGGCTCTGCCTTGCCAGGGTCCCTGTATCCCTTTGCCCCATTGTACACAGGGGGTGTCCCCCCCGCCATCGTGGACCTGCCCAAGGTCCCCCTAGCCCCACAAAGTCGACCTAGAGCATCCAGTGTGGACGCTCTAGGTCGACTTTGTAAGGTCCCCTTTAAGTCGACTTTAATTGTAAGTGTAGACACACTAAGTCGACTTAGTTAAAGTAGACTTAAAACTGCAAGTGTAGACATAGCTGATGTGACACCTTTTCGACCTTATTAAGTCAACTTAACATTTTAAGCCGACTTAAAAAGGTCTACCTAGGCACTACTCTGCGTCTCCACTGGCTTAAGTCAATTTAATAAAGTTGACTTAAGTGTTAGTTCGAATTAAAATCAGGTGTTATTAATTCAAACTAACTTTTCTTTTATTCAACTTAATTTGTAAGTTTAGATGCACTCTTGGAGATGCAAAGGAACGTTCTATCAAGGAGCATTTTTATTTAATAGGTGAGATTTTCAAAAGAGGCTAAAGGAACTGGGCCCCTAAATCCCACTAACTTTTACTGGGAGTTAGGCACTCAACACCCTTAGCTATTTTTGAAAATCTGACTCTCTCTAATGCGTGGGTGACAGGAATTTGCTGGAAGTTATCATCTGTGGATACCATGGAAAAAGTGAGAACTCTTCCTGGCTCCTGTTAAGCAGCTTCTGTCTTTTGTGAAAGCCATCCAGTATGCTCTTGTTTCTCACACAGCATGCAAGAGTGTCTCAACCTGCAGCTTCTAGTCACAGGGACAGAACACGACCTCATCCAGATACACTGAGCTTCAGAAGATGTCCCATGAGGTTAGGGATCGCTCTACTAAGCAAGCAAAAGAGAAGGCCAACAAACAGTTAGGTATCTTATAAAAATAGCTTTGATGCCCTTAGTCATGCTGAGTAGAACTTTACTCCTGAAATAATCCCACAGCATTCAGGGAGCTACTTGTAGAGTAAGGTACAATTCAGCATAACTATGGGTGGCAGAATCTATCCCTTAATGAATGTGTAGTCTAAGACTAGGGTAGCTATTGCCAATTGGCCTATGGCTCAAAACCGCTTGGCTATGTCTACACTACAAAAAGTTAGGTCAACTTTGTTAAGTCGACTTAACAAAGTGGTGTCCATGGACATGGACCAAGTCCACTTTGTTAAGTCGACCTAACTGCCCTTAGGTTGACTTAACAAAGTGGACTTAAACGTCCACACGGGGCTTAGGTCAACCTAAAGAAGGGTTAGGTCAACCTAAGGAGGCTTAAGTCGACCTAATGGGTGGTTCTTACTAAGTCGACTTAAGCTTTCATTAAGTCGACTTAATGAAAGCCTAGTGTGGACGCGGCTTTAAGTCGACTTAAACTCCTTAAGTCAACTTAATTTGCCAGTGTTAGCATAGCCCCAGAGCTGACACTGGGGTAGCAAACTATATTACCAACTGAAGTCATTGGGCTGGTCATACCAATTCACAAACCTTCCAGATTTAATTTTGGAATAAAACTAATTTGCAGCTTTTGCCAATATCAGCACAAATTTTCATCTCAGTCCTTCATGGGAAAAGCACTGGAACAAATGAATGATTACTAACCCATGATACCTACTAGAGATTACACTTGGGTCATCTCATTTGTTGGTTTAACACAAGGGCTCTCGCGTGGCTGTCACAAGACTTGAATTGATAATGAGAGAACACCATCTTTGCCAAACACTTATTCTAGCACAGCACACAGGCAAACAAATGAAGAACAAGACCTTGAACCTTAGGCCTTAGTCACATGAACCTAGCAGGACTCTGCACTCACTCTGGTGTGCTTGCATTACTACCTGGAAGAGTAATCTAGTAGCGATGCATTTCAATACTAGAATTAGTCTCCATATATAGAGATAAGTGCTCTTGTCCATTTGCTTCATCGTTCCCCTACATCACTGCACACAGCTAAATTGCACACTAAAGTGTTTTTGAATCAAAAGAAGTTAAATGTACGGGCCAGTTCATTTCCAACAACAGCAGTCTAGCTGGACTCCTGTGCACATTTTGGATGCTGATTGCAAACCAAGTCCTAGCTGCCAAGTAGCAAAATTGTACTTTGAAAGGCACACTGGCAGTGAAAAAAAATATTTCTTACAACTTTAAAATGATTAAAGCGCTTCATGGCTAGCCCATCCATGGACCTCAGATTGCTGAGGGCTAGATTCCTCTGCTCCTTCTTTAGGCTGAGTCACACTTTACTCTGCCAGCAGCTCTGGGACCCTTCACAAACTAAAGCACAACACATACCTAAGGGTGTCAGAATCTGGTCCTAATGTTTTAAGGAAAAGTTGACTGCCAGAAGTCAGTTAGGGTGCGTCTACACTTACAAATTAAATAGACTTAAGCAAACAAGCTTAAATCGATTTAATTTAATCTGCTTCTACACTATTATTTCCTTAAATTAATTTAAGCTGCTGCTTAAATCGACTTAAGGAAATTTAAAGCCGACTGTATTAAACCTGGCTTAAAGTCTACTTTACTGGCTTTATAAAGTTGACTTAGCCAGTGTAGATGCAGATTAGCCCTAAGTCGACTTTAAGTCGACTTAAGGGCTCCAGGGCTCCCCACTGCCCTCCCTGCCAGGGTGGCTGGCACAGGCAGAGCCTGGCATGCCCCCCAAAAGGGCAGGACAGAGCCCTGCCCACCCTACTCCTATGCCCTGCCAGTGTCCCTGTTCTGCTCAGCCCCCATTGTACCCAGGTACAATGGGGCAAATGCTGAGCCCCCTGGCACTTGGCAAGGGGTGCCCCCCCCACCACCATGGACCAGTCCTAGGTCCACCTAGCCCCTACAAGTCGACTTAGGCTCTAAGTCAATTTGACAAGGTCCCCTTTAAGTCGACTTAATTTTTGAGTGTGGACATGCTAAGTCAACTTATCTGGCCAAGTGTAGACATAGCCTTAGTTTTTTTCTTCCAAGTGATAGGCAGGGGCCCAGAAGCCCACCTCACCACCAGCAGTTCCTGGAGACATTCAGCCTGCCTGCCTGTGAAGTACACATATGGGAGGAATGCCCTGGCAGGACAAGTATGCTCAGTTTGGTTCTGCACTTCCTACCTGGAGTTCTACTGTGTCCTCCCCTGGTGAGGAAGGAGGACAGAGCCATGGGTTTGTCTCCTCTGCAATGTGTTCCACTACTGGCAGAATTAACCCTTTGTGCTCAGAGAAGCACAAAGGCCGGGATGATGCCCCCAACTTCCTCCCCAGTAGCGTTGTGCAAGATGGGAATTTACATCCATCCAGGCCAGCTAGCCAGTGGACCACACTATGTCCAGGCCAGTGGACCACACTATGTAATCAGCTTTGGATTTAGATCCTTCAGGCCAAGAGGTATTGATAAACACAGAGACCTGAGTCTTCTCTGCCCCTTGTGTGGCCATTTACACCTATGCACAGGGAGTGCAATGTGAGTATAAAATGGTATCACGTCAGAATGGTAAGGCCAGATCTTCAGGCAGTGTAAATCAGTGTAGCTCCATTGAGACTGATTCACTCCAGTTTGGGATCTGTCCCAGTGGAGTTTTATACTTTTGCATGGTGGGTGCATTGATTACACAGAGGGAAGGGAAGGGAACAGTCAAGTCATGGGGCTTTTATAGCTGTTCTTGTCAAGGTAGTTTATAGAGATGACATTCCCTCCTCCCCCTGCTTCTCCCCATTTCCCATCTTATCCCTTCATCACACAGGCTGTCTTTCAGTGCTTTTAAGGTTTCCTCTCTTTGTTTCTTTGATGGGATTTAACCTCTCCTGACCCGAGGCTGTGAAGGCAGCTTTGCAAAGCTGGACATGCAGGTCACAGAGGACTTGTATTTCCACGTTGAATCTCTTGTGAGCCTACTTGTCATTCGTTTCAGCTTCCTAGTTACATGGAGGCCTGCAAAGAAGAAGCCAGGCTACAGCTTTTGGTCTTATTACAATTCTCTGAAATTTCCCCAGGATTGATTGGTAACAGATATTACAGGGGCCTTGATACTGAGGATACATTAAGTAATTGGAAAAATCAGGCCCATGTCTCCCCCTTCCTTTTACTGCATTGCCATTTATTATAACAATATCCTTCAGCAGCCTGAAAAGATGTGCAGTATCTGAATCAGTCATGGTTTAAAGTGGCCGTAGATAATTCAATATAATGGTTTACCGTGGCTCCTGGTACTATCTTAAGTACTTACGGGTGTGATAACTGGGGAACGAGAAGAGTAACAGACACCAGTGAAGTTACATTGGTGTAAATAAACCAAGCCCCGTAGCTTTTAGAAATGTGGAGTCTCTGCATTTTTTGAAGATATAGGTCATATCACACTGCATCTTTCTGCATGTGTTGCTTTCTTCTACATTCATAGTGTTGCAATGTCAAACACCAAGCAGCAGAAATATGTTTCTTTTTTTAATACAAACAGGAGCCAGGCAAAATAATGTATTTAGGATGTTAAAATATAAAAGCCAGTAAAAAGGGTGGCGGGGGTGAGGGAAGATCAACATTTTAGAAGCCTCCCGTTCTTGGATATTGAAATGGCATTGGCAGAAGATTAAGGGAGAGTGAATGATTCAGGGTGAGAAATCAAATTCCAAAAGGCACATCAGGACTTTCAAGAAACAATTTTACAGTACTGTGTAAAGCAGAGTATTGGATAGGATGAGTACAATGGATCACAACCTCCCCATAATATAAGACATGAAAAGGTGTCTGTGCACACCAATATCTACCCAAAGTAGTGTTCTTTGCTACATGTGTTTTGACTTACAGAGACCCTTGTGCTTGAGATCTAGGCTGTTGGTATTAGACAGGTGAGTTTAGTTACCAGAATATGGGATACAAAGATAGGAGACTGTACATCAAAATATTGTGGTAGAGCAATATCTAGGGCAACTTAAACCATCTGAGTCAAAGATAAAACCACAGCAACTTCCTTCATAATTCATCCTGTCTTTCTCATGCTTTGGGTATTCTGGTAGTAGTCTGTCAAGAGCAGGTGGTCTTATGTATTACGGGTGTTAGGATACTAAAACACAGAAGAGTGAGTTACAAATAAGCCTTGAGTAGATCGTTTCAAGAGTTCATAATGGCAAGGTGTCCAGCCTTTCACTTCTAGGTTACCAGTGCAAATCCACCATGGGCCAGTAGTGGCCACAGGTTGTTCCCAGTTGACTGGCTTACGTGTCACGAATTTAGTGGTCTCACGTCTATTGCCAGTGCAGGGGAGTCCACATGACAAAAAACTCCATTACAGCTCACACTCTTGCTCATAGTCTAGAGAGGACAAAGTCTGCATGGAGACTACATTACCTTCTCGTTGGAGCCCTGCAAATCCACAGATATCTGCATTATATTCAGAGGTATCCACATCCACAGATACAATGTGGATTTCCACAGACAATTTCTTGCAGATGCAGATCGGATACGGATCCACATATTTACGTCTGTGCAGGGCTAGAGCCCAGCTAATCTGCTGATATCCGCAGATATCTGCATTATATCCGCATCCACAGATACAACACAGATATCTGCGGACCATTTCTCGCAGATGCAGATTGGCTGTGGATCCACATATTTGTATCCCACTCAGGGCTCTACTTCTCATCCTTTGTGAGATCCATCCAGGTCAGGACTGAAGCATATGGGTGAAGCAATGTATATTGACTTAGGCTGTCTGTACCACACATGTTCAGTGAGTAACTATAGAGCTTCAGACTCTAGGGCTTCCACTCTGGTGCTTTCCCTAAACATTAAGATGATGTGAGAGGGAAAATAATAACCCTTAGCTAGTAAAGTCTTTTCTTTTGGTGGGCTACATTCAGATATATTGTTATATTTGGTTTCTTTTTAAACACTTTATAGAAAAAGTTTCTCTCTTTGATTGTGCATTGTGTTGACAGCTTTTCTGAGACCATTTCAACTCTCAAATTGTATCATAGCCCTTTTGTTGACATCAAAGGTCATTGGGAATTTAACTTCATTGTCACTGAAACAGTTATAATACTTTGCAAAGTACCCTTGAAATCAATGTGATTTTCCTATTAGAAATACTATGTCCATAAACTGTGGAAAGACGAGTCAATGTGTATTACAAAGAACCGGTAGAGACTAAACTTTCAGTATAACCACATTTCAAACCTCAACATGAACACCTCTCACCTTATCTCTCT
Organism: Pelusios castaneus; assembly: GCA_007922175.1. NCBI lineage: Eukaryota > Metazoa > Chordata > Testudines > Pelomedusidae > Pelusios > Pelusios castaneus. The sequence continues at coordinate 286,186 of ML686154.1, forward strand.
CATATAGTTCAGAATTTTTAGTAATTATAGTGTTTGTGAGAGCTCTCAATTGACAATCTTAGGGACTGAAATCCAAACAAGTGTCTAGTGCTGCATTGCATTATGTAGTTTTATACAGATGTACCTCCCGCTGAGATCCAGTGTAAGCCTCTCCTCCCAACCTAGATGCCTGAGCTCCACCCTTAAGAGTCAACCACTGTGGGCAGTGGTTAAAGATCCAACCAGGAGTGAACGTAGCTCACAGTTTTCATGGCTATCACCACAGGTCTTGACCTTAAGTGGTGAACAGCTTATAGTGATGCAAGACAGCAAGGAAAAGAGAATGGGAATCATCTATGTAGTTTTTTATATTGCTTTCATCCCCACATTGCCTGAGGACTCTACAGGTGGGGTGAGCACGTGTCCTAATTTTATAGGGACAGTCCTGAAATTCAGGGCTTTTTCTTATATAGGCACCTATTACCCCTCGCCCTGACCTGACTTTTCATGTTTGCCATCTGGTCATCCTACTTAGAGGGCCATAAGAGGGATGTATCTGAAAGGAGTGCTGATCCAAAACCAGACTCATAGCCCACTACGCAAAATTAGGTGATGCTGGCACCTGAGTATGGGCACTTCCTTGCTGCTCTCAAGCCTGTTTCTGTAAATGCCACTGTTTGAAACTGGCAAGGAGAACCTGCACCAATGCCAAAGAAAAACTGGGGGGAGTCCTATCTCTGCATCCTTTGAAACAGTGATGCAGTTTCTTGCATTTGGAGAGATATAGCAATGGAACTCAGCTTAGCCTGGTACTTGTCTACAAGACAGAATTCCTGATACATTAAAACTAATGGCACCAAACCTTTTTCCTTTTTTTTTTTTAAGACAGAGAGATATGATTGGCCAGCTCAAGAGTTAAAAAAACCCCCAAAACAAAACTAATTTACTAAAAAAAAAAAGCATTTCATTATGAAAAACCTAGGGGGGAGGGGGTCCTTATATGCACCAAAATGATTTCTTTATCTTTACTTCAAACACAAAGTATCAGCTAAGATGAGGTTATGTCCTAACTTGAAAGCAGGGTGAGATGTATGTGAACAATCAGCTTTAGTTACAAGGAATGAATCTGGTGTTGAACTGAATTACCTTTCTTATATGTCATTTGTCCTGGTACTGAGCAGCACTACAGAGCAGAGGTATATATAGTAAATTTGGCTTCTAATATGTGTCCAAAACTGAAAGCACAAAACCAGACATTCTGCAGGTAAAGGTTTCGATACAGCTGAAGTAAATACACCCTACCATGCTTATGTAACATAATATTTTACTAGAGTCTTATCTCCAATTTTCTATACAAATAAAGAAACGCTGGTTCTAAGGAAAAGATCAGAAGCTAAAAAGTCAGAACTATAATTATTTGCTGAAGCTGTATATTCCCCATTTGTCCATGTCATTGTAATATATATTTTCCAACTACAGACATAGCAGATAGTTTGAAGATGGACTGAAATATGAACCATGGTCAAATGTAAAGTCAAATTCTCAGCTGATGAAAGTCAGCCTAGTTCCACTGAAGTGAATACAACCATGCCAGTTTACAGCAGGTAAGGATCTGACCTGTCATCTTTTTGTTTCATATGACTGTAACTGAATCCTACCGCCTTTGAAGTTCTCTGCCTGACCATAGTCAGCACCGTCACAGTATTTCTTAAGGAAGAGACCCTTTAGAACCTCACTTTTGACATGGTGTGATGGGGTGTTCATTCCACACTTACCCTAAAAGGGTTGAAGAAGACTGAGAAGGGGACTAATGAGCTCAAGAGGACACAATGGAAAGGAATCAGGTAGCTAAGCAATGCCCTGATTGAACGAGGAAGCCCTGCTGAAGAGGAATGAGCTGGGCAGGGAATATAAAGGCAGGAAATTGGCAGCTGAAGGAGGCTGCAGGGAAAGTCTCTAGTCACTTCCATGGAGAAAAGAGGTTCATTTGGGATGGGAGAAGCCAGGAAGGTAGGGCAGGGCTCAGGGAATGATTGTAAGGTGTAGAAAGGAACAACCCATGACTGTTGACTAGAGGGTCCCTGAGCCAGAACCTGGAGTAGCGGGCAGTCCTGAATTGCCCTGAAGTCACTGGAGAGATGGCATTACAAGGCAGTGAATGGGAAGACTGCCTAGGACTGTTGAAGGAATTCTTTAGTATCCCAGAAGGGTGGCCAAGAGTGAAAAGGTGACCAAGGGTGAAAAGCCACAAACTCAACAGTTAATATCAAATTCAAGGCAACTTAAATAAAAACAAGTTCATTGGAGAGAACAATAGAAAAAAATCATTAAACATAAACATGACTCAGACCAAATATATCACTGGGTGGACCACAACCTAATGCTGCTAACTTCTGCACTCTGAGTCATCTATTCACCTCCCTGTGAATAACCCACCTCTGCATCTTTCTGCTTTACTAGTCTTGGGTTATATGCAATACAATGTGCATATGTCTATGTCCAACAAATGAGGGGTGTTAATCTCCCCATCTTTCATGCCTATAGCCTGGTTTCCTAGTCTTGTTTCCCATTAACCTTTGTGAGGAAGGGTGTCACTAAATCAGTCCAGCTCAAACCACAAAGTATGGTGAGTTCAGTGCCTAACACTGAGATTCTTGGTTTTTCCCAAAGGCAAACTCTGTTGTCTTTTACATCATCTGATATCCCTGCAACCTAGCAGTCTCTGGATAGTAATTGGTACTGGGCATAAGGTGTTCATAAAGGTTTCAGAAACCCCTTGGGTCTGGCATGTACATTCAAGATTTTTAATAAAAGCCTGTGTCACACTGGCTATTTTAGCTAAGTCTCTAGAAAGCGTGTTATGATATTGTTTTATATGTAACCATTTATTTCCAATACTTTTATTCACTGTCCCTTGAATCACTGTTTAAACTTATTTTTGGTTTTGCTATAAATATATCTAAGTGCAGTGTTTTCAGCAAAGATGTGTTCTAAAGGATAAGTACCTGGGATGCTCAGAGAACTCTGGCGTTGGTGTGTGCCTATTGCTAGCCTGTACAGAGAGAGCGAGGCCTACAAACGTGTGAAGATAGCGCTCGTGTTACCAATCATGGTGGTTTCAGAGAACTGATCCACTGTAGATGCACACTAGACTTCCCCATGCCCACACAGGTTGTGTGGTGCCCCTTAGCCCATTGTACCCCAGCAAGTATTACAGATCCCATGAGAATAGATAACATTGTAAGGGGATAGATAGATAGAAGGCCAGGGTTTTTTTGTGACAAATCTTTCTGCTGTATTCTCCACTGAATGATCCCTTGGGGAATGTCTCTTCTAGTCTTAACCCTTCTAGTCTAGTTATAAGGGATGGACTGTCTGTAGAATAATGCCAAACAAAAGCTTCATTTCTGATCTGATTTTGACTGCTCTCTCCCACAGTAGAGCAAATGGAGAATGTGGATTTGATAGATGCTCCGGGTCAGATTTGAAAAGGCAGTCAGGCACCTGAAGAGGCAGATGGGGGCTATTGATAATCCCAGTAAGGAATCTAAATGCATGATTACCATTGAAATCAACAGAAATTAAGCAGCCAGGTACTTTTGAAAATCCCACTCAGTACTTTTCTGCATCTTCAGGGGCCCAGATATTTAAAAAAAATCTGGCCCTCACTTTCCGTGAGATCATACACATTGAAATGTAAAAGAATTCACACGGTGATCCCATAAATTGAGCACAGTACTATCCATTTCCTACGAAGTGTGAGACCACTCAGAACGTTCTTACACTCAGTCTGCTCCATCTATAAATCATAGAACAGATAGTGTCCTCTGTGACACTGAACTGAAGTGTGAAATGATTAACTCTCAGTGGGATAAATGGGAAATCATGCACAGGTCAAGCTCAGAGACAAGAAACATTCATTCTGGTGGGATGGAATCCTCAGCCATAACTCACTGTAATTAGTGTGCAGCTGGGCTATGATGGTTCTTACAGATCATGAAAGGAGTGGGAAGTGGAGTGGAGAACTACAGATGGCCTCTTTCCTCTCCTGTGTTTAAGTCTAAGGGCTACTTTTCACTGATGGTTGCAAAATTGCCACCATCAGATCAACCTTCCTGATCGACTGAGCGGGTCTGTGAAGACCTGCTCAGTCAATCAGAAGACCATCCTGCTGAATAGCACTGAGTCTCCCTTCAACTAACACTGAAAACTGTGGGCAGTGTAGACCCGCCCTAAGGCATCTTTGCCATGCATGGGTACACCCGGTTCCCTTGTTCTCTGCATTATGGAGGGCCAGCATGGCCCACAAAAATATGCAGTTCCCTTGTTCCAATACTCCATTGCCTTTCCCTGCCCCATGCAGTGCAGATGAGATATTTCTACTGTGTTTTGGCTGTGCAGGACTATAGAGCATTTGCCACTTAGTAAAAATTACAGCAAATATGGCTTTGGAAACACCATGTGGAATTGGTACCATGTGGAATTTCATCCTACCAATGTAGAATTTGTGTTTCTGCCTCTCTTACTCAGGCTATGCAGCACTTTCATCCATGATAGTCCCATTGGCTATGTCTACACTTGAAACTTTAGGTCGACTTAAGGATGTTTAAGTCAACCTAACTTAGTCCCTGTCCACACCAGGCTTTCATTAAGTCGACTTAAGGGGCTTCCTTAAGTCAACTTAATAAATACCACTGTTTAGGTTGACTTAACAGCTAAGTCCATTTGTTAAGTCGACCTAAACCCAGTGTGGACACCATAGGTCGATTTAGTTCTCTAAGTCAACCTAGGGTTGGGGACAGGGGAGCCATGGCTTCCTTCTCCCCGGGACCCCTGCTCCCCAATGGAAGGAAGCTGTGCTCCCTTCTTGCTGGAAAGCCTTGGGGTCCCGACAAGAAAGCAGCCATGGCTCCCCTCTCCCTGGGACCCGTGGGGGTCCCGGCAAGAAGGCAGCAGTGGCTGCCCTCTCCCTGGGACCCGGGTCCGGGCAAGAGGGAAGCTGCCAGCGCTCAACTGACAGGGGATCCCCGGAGGTTCCCTTCTGCCGGGAAGCTGCGGGTCCTGGCGAGAAAGGAGCCACAGGTCCAGGCAAGAAGGGACTGTAACTTCCTGCACAGCTGGGAGCCCCAACTATGTCCACACTTGAAAAGTTAAGTCGACTTAACAAGAGTCGACTTAACTTTTTAAGTGTAGACATAGCCATTGAAATCAACTGAGCTCAAGGGTTTGGGGGCAGGTGACCACCTGAGGTGCTGAGTTTTGGGAGTGCTGAGCTTGGGGTGTTGTTTTTCTTAGTGACAAAAGGGGAGATAGAATGTTTAAAGAAAAATGTTTCAGTATTCTGTATGTGGATTCATTTTTTCCACTAGCCTCCTAGAATGTTCTGGACCTTTGTAGAATCTTGTGGTATCTTCCAGACTTTCTGAGAACTACATTTTCTTTGAACCTCCTAGAATGTTGCCAGCTATGTCCTCATGGGCAGGGAATTGCCAGTCAATCAGTGAGCTATACGAAAGAAGTGAAGTGAGAGCCACGCTGAAATATTGTGAATCTTGTTTTACTGTATAATTGTGAAAGTGTCCTTGTGCTTTAAGACTTGAAAAATGAAAGTAGAGACTAATAAAGGACATTTAATGAGGCACCAGAAATAGCTAAAAAAAATCCACTGTTACTACTTTTTGTCATGCTTTACACATAATATTTGACTTTCTAAAGCTCCAGAATATAGACCATTTACAGTTTTTCAACACTCAGGCTCATTAAAATATATCTGTGATCAATAATGGCCAATGAGAGACTGACATTTTATCTCTTGAAAAATGCATTGACCAGCCTTTGGATCTCTCTGATGCTGTGCTTCAGTTCATGAGGCCAAAGGTGAGAAAAGTGAGCTTTTGACCTAAAGGAATACGGTTAACATTCAAAGGCTGTCACCTACTGTAACCCTATTTCATACTGGTCCACCCAATATTGGTGTACAGTTCAATTCTTGACGTTAGCACATTTCAGTTATTTTTAAAATAAAAATGTCTATAAGCTTAGAGGAAAGTAACTTTTTTATTTGCTTATGAATAAATACAGATTTACAGATCCTAGGCTGCATCTACAATGGTAAATTAAGTCGACTTAAGCTTGCTTAAGTTGACTTAATTTACCCTGCGTCTACACTACAGTTTCTTTAAGTCGACTTAAGCAGCTTGCTTAAGTCGACTTAAGGAAAATAAAGTCAACTTAATTAAAATTAAGTTGACTTTATAACACCTCCTTTGGATTAGACCTAAGGCTTAAGTCGACTCCCTAGAGTTGACTTAAGCCAGTGTAGACGTGGGGTAGCCCTAAGTCGACTTAGGGCTACCCCAGGGCTACACCAATGCCCTTCCTGCTGGGGGGGGGGCACAGAGGCAGCCTGGCATGTCCCCCGACAGGGCAGGGCAGAGCCCTGCCCCTATGCCCTACCAGGGTCCTTGTCCCCCTTTGCCCCATTGTACCTAGGTACAATGAGGCAAAGGCTGAGCCCCCTGGCATTGGGCACGGGGTGCCCCCTGCCCCTGTAGACCTCCCCTAGGTCCCCCTAAGCCCCTAGAAGTCAACCTAGCCGTCCAGGGTGGACGCTCTAGGTCAACTTTTTAAGTTCCCCTTTAAGTCGACTTTATTTTTAAGTGTAGACACACTAAGTCGATTTAGTTAAAGTCAACTTAAAATTACAAGTGTAGACATAGCCCTAGTGTACAAATTGTCATCTTACATGACAGGGATAAATCATCCATGCAAATAGTGCACCCAAGTTGTGAAATGGGCTACAAATGTAATAAAAAATAAGGTATTAAAAAATCTAACAAATGGTGGGGAGGGTGAGGAGATGCGCACTGAAGACCCTTCTTGCCTGAGGTGCTGTTTGGTCTAGGCCAAGCCTGACTGAGCTCACTAGGAGTGCTCATTGAGAAAAGCACTACTCAGTGTGAGTTGCAGAACCCGGCCCACGTATGATTTTACTCAGATACTGCTGTAACATCACATTTCTAAAATGTGTATTTAAAGTAAAAAAGTATGTGCTCCTTGGACTCTTCTGTGGTGTTCATGCTATTACGGCTGGGAAATGAAGTTAACAAGCCACATTAAGTACTGAGAGAGAAATGCCTCTTGCGTGTACTTTGTCACCAAACAGCCAGCACCTTAACTCCCGAGTCTAATCTCAGTCGTGCTGGTGCAAAAATACAGTAAGTGCATTGAAGTCAATGGACTCCATCATTGCCTTCTGCAGTCACTTACCCCATATAAAATAGATGCAAAGCAGGTGTAAAAGGCTGCCAGGCCAGAACAGCTGTGTTTTACACCCACTTTTCAGAGGTGTGAATGCCCACACCAGACACAAGTAAAGAATCAGACCAATGGATTTACATCAGAGTAAAGCCTGTTGTGAGCTCAGATTTAGGCAAAATGGCTTTATTCTTTACACTTATAGGACACCCTTTAGCTGAGGATCTCAAAGCCCTTTATAACCAGTTGATTGATCCAGCTTCTGCTGCCCTTACTCATGCTCAGTAGCACCTTGGCATGCAGGTAGTGCCATGAAATCAACAGGACAACTTCTGAAGTAAGGTATTGCTCATGTAGGGTGGCAGAATCTAGCCCTTAAGCATTATTCCTTCCTCCCCCCCCATCCCCCCACCTCCCCATCCAGCCTCCTTCCTCACATACCACTCTTTTTTTACATTTGTCTCACCCTGGTCCTTCTAGCATAGGTTCTAGCCACCCAGAAACCATCTCAGGTGTGTCCTCACCATATTATGCATGTTTGAATACACAAGAACTTTGCTGTTGCCACTCTATTGGCTCCATAACATGAGGAGGCTCTTAATGTTTTTCCCTCCTGATTATTCCTCCTTCTTCAGTAAGAGATAGCTTAGAATAACAATCTTTGCCTTCATGGCATACTGTGATCAGTTCCATTTGCCACTAACCACCGATGCAGTTCCTTTCGGTGGTGTCCATAATTAAACCACAGCCTGTTAGCTAAACATCACACTGATTCTTCTTCAAGGCTTCTTTTTTGTCTAAATTATTATTTTACAGCAGCTCCCTGGAACTGGGCAACGTGTTAGAGCTTGTTAATCTTAAAAGATTGTGTGAAGCTAAATTGTCAGGCTCTTTATTAATCACCATAAGCACTTAGCTATAATGTGTTGGGGGGAAAAAAGCTGCAGTCATAGGGCTCTTCAATTTGAGTGACATGCTGGAGGTCTCATGTGGCCAATAGTAAACATCATCAGAATTTCCTATTATAAATGACATTTTCCTAATTAAAAAAGCATTGCTTCCAGCATGGGGGAATTCTATATTAGAACTCCTCTTGATAGGTAAAAAGGAATTGATCACTGTTAAAACTAAGACTACAAATTTACCTTATGACCTTACATTTAGGGTAGCACAATAACCTAAACAAAAAGAAGTCCTGTGGCACTTTTAAAGACTAACAAATTTATTTATCGCATGAGCTTTTGTGGGAGAAAATCCCATATGATAAATAAATTTGTTAGTCTTTAAAAGTGTCACAGGACTCCTTGTTTGTTTTGCTGAACTAGACTAACACGGCCACCCCTTTGGAACTTGGCAATAACCTAAAACTACAAACAAAAGGGTACAAATGACAGACAGATTGAATTAGTCCAAACAATAAGACCTCTGGATATAACTCAAGGTGTGTGTTTAAAGTCATGCTTGGTAAGCAAGCAAAGCATGGAACCTGAAATCAGTGAACCAAAATTGGTATGATAGGCTATGTCTACACTTACAAAGTTAAGTTGACTTAACAAACTGACTACACTTTAAGTTGACTTTATTAAGTTGACTTAACAGCAGAGATAGCCATTATATTGGCTTTAAGTTGACTTAATAAAGTCAATTTAGCGTTAATCCCCATCTACATTGGCCTTAAGTCGACTAAAGGAGTTGATTTAAGGCTTAAGTCAACCTAAAAGGAGGTGTTATTAAGTCGACTTAAGAAAAGCCCAGTGTGGACACGGCTTTGTTTAGGTTGACTTAATCGTCCTTAAGTCGACCTAACTTGCCAGCGTAGACACACCCTTAGAAACTAGCAAAAATAGATTGTACGACATTGCTAAAACATACTCCAAATTTAGGAAAAATAGGCACAGACCAATTCCTCAAAGACAAAATGTAAACTGATGCCTCAGTCAGGTGTCAGTGAATTTCACGAATCTGAAAACAATTATTGGCCAAGTCAGCTGAAAGAAAAGTGTGAACTAGATCCACAAAAAACCACAATCAAGAAAGAAAGTGATACTGGTTAAACTGACAGTTTAGAGGGGAAACATAGGCAGCTATAAAAAAAATAAATATAGTACAACAAATGAAAGGAAGGGGAAGCTGCTAATAATTAATATTAATCAGAATCTAGGAAGTGCAGAAAATTAATAAGGAACACAAAGGGAAGTCTATAGCCAGCAGAGTGAAGGACAATAAGGTGTTTAAGTATATTAAGAATAAAAGAGTCTATTACTAGATGGGAATGGTATAATTATCAATAATGTAAAAAAGGCAAAAGTGATCAAATATTTCTATTCTGTATTTGGGAAGAATAATGTAGTACTATTGCATGATAATGGCAACGCTCTTTCCATTCCATTATTCTCTCAGGAAGATGTCAAACAGCAGCAATTAAAGATTGGCATTTTAAAATCAGCAGGTCCAGATAACTTGTCTCCAAGGCTATGTCTACACTAGAAAAGTTAAGTCAACTTTGTTAAGTCGATTTAATAAGGTCGATTTAGGCTCTAATCCCCATCCACACTGGCTTTAAGTCGATTTAAGGAGTCAATTTAAGGCTTAAGTTGACCTAAAACCAGGTGTTATTAAGTTGACTTAAGCTTACCTTCAGTCGATTTAAGGAAATGCTTAAGTCAACTTAATAAAAGCCCAGTGTGGACGTGGCTTTGTTTAGGTCAACTTAAGCCTCCTTAAGTCGACCTAAATTGCCAGTGTAGATTCACCCAAGGGTTTAAGAAGAGCTGGTTGAGGAGCTTGCTGGATCATTAATGTTGCTTTTTTAGAAGTCTTGAATCACTGGGGAAGCCCAGAAGACTGGAAGAAAGCTAATTTTTATTTAAAAAAACAAACACAATGACATGGGTTATCATAGGCATGACATTAATCCCAGACTAGATAATAGAGTGACTGATACAGGACTTGATTAATAAAGAATTACAGGATGATAAAGAATACCAATTGCCATAGGCTTATGGAAAATAGATCCTGGAAATCATCACTGAGTAGATATGTTTCTAATGGGTGCCTGCAGGGAGTTGTTTGCCTTATGATAGTTAACATTTTGATCAATAACCTGGAAGAAAACAATCATCAAAAATAGGGAGAGTAGTAAATAATGAAGAAGACAGGCCACCAATAGAGAAAAATATGGATCATTTGCTAAATAGGGCACTAGCAAACAATATGCATTTTAATATAGCTAAAACTCTCTCTCTCTCTCTCTCTCTCTCTCTCTCTCTCTCTCTCTCTGCAGGAACAAAGAATGTAGGCCATATTTACAGGATAGGGGACTCTGTCCTGGGAAGCAGAGACACTGAAAAAGATTTGTAGGTTGTGGTGGATAATCAGCTGAATATGAACCCAAGTGCAATACTGTGGCCGAAAGAGCTAATGTAATCCTAGGATGCATAAATGGGAATCTCAAGTAGGACAAGAGAGGTTATTTCACCTCAGTCTTTGCCATGGTGCAATCACTGCTGGAATGCAACGTCCACTTCTGGATTCAAGAAGGATGTTGTTATACTGAAGAGAGCTTAGAGAAGAGCCACAAGAATGATTAAAGGATTAGGAAACATGCCTTAGTGACAGATAAAGTTCCTTGAGGCTATGTAGCTTAACAAAGAGCAGATTAAAGCATGATTACGTGGGGAACAAATATTTGATAATGGGCTCATCAATCTAGCAGAGAAAGGTATAACACAATCCAATGACTAGAAGCTGAAGCAAAATATTTTCCAACTGGAAATAATGTGTAAATTTAATAGTCCGGGCAATTAACATTATCAAGGGTTATGACAGATTCTCCATTGCTGGTAAGACTGGATGTTTTCTAAAAACTGCTGTAGTTGTTGTTGTTTCGGGGGAGTTGTATGGCTTGAGTTATGCAGGAGGTTAGATGAGATGATCACAATGGTCCCTTCTGACTTTGGAATCTATAAAACTATATAAACATCTCATCACTTAGTTGTACAGGGACATGATGTTGTGTGGTCCTGCTGTCCCCTGAAACTATAGCCATGTCTACACTTACAAGTCGATTTAACAAATTGGCTACACTTTAAGTCGACTTCATTAAGTTGATCTAACAGCAGAGATAGCTGTTACATTGGCTTTAAGTCGACTTAATAAAGTTGACTTAGTGTTCATCCCCGTCTATACTGGCCTTAAGTCAACTTAAGGAGTTGACTTACAGCTTAAGTCAACCTAAAAGGAGGTGTTATTAAGTTCACTTAAGCTTTCTTTAAGTCGACTTAAGAAAAGCCCAGTGTGGACGTGGCTTTGTTTAGGTCGACTTAAGCATCCTTAAGTCGACCTAACTTGCCAGTGTAGACGCACCCTATGTTACCGCACAGCACCAAGGTTAGGGTGCATGATAAATCATGGCTATATCTTCCCCATAACCATATGCCAGCTTCACACGGCACATTGCAAAGGATGTTGGCAGTCCATTTCATGACAAAAATAAAGAAGGCAGGAATAAATAAGGTAAATAGCGTTCCCCTCACCATGTCATAAATGTATGGTACTGCATTAATAGGGCTCTAAGTGCTAATCATTTCTAAGCATTGAGGTCAATGCTTCCTACCACTCCCCCTCCCCAAGACAAATTGACCCTCTCTAAGTAAAAAAAACTCTTTTCTAAATCACATTATAATCTGCTTAGATGACAGATAGGCTTCAGTACATAACAAAATTAGAGCTTTTAAATCATTATCCCTTCTCCATAAACATCTACATGATCCTAGGGAAGCTAGACTGCAAAGGAGAGAGAAGGGTTTCTCTTGATCTCATTATGGCTTTAGTAACAAAATAAATAAAGGAAAGCTGACCTGTGGCTGAGGGAAAGCCATCAGAGGTTACACAGGCAAAGAATTACTCCAGGATGATTATATTGTGATTCATTTTTTCTTGTGAAATGATTTTCTATTCCTCATATCTTTTCCTGGATGCCGTAAACTGGGATAACATGCATACACATATTTAGTCAGATGGACATGTCTGTAATTTCAGATTGTATGTGTAATGTCAGAAAGTTTTTAAAATTCAGATGTCTACATCTTATTTGTTAGCCTTTATTCTAATATTTTACATCACTACAGCTGATAAGTTGTATATGGGCGCCAGGGAGCGTGTCTGATCCCCTGGCTATGACAGGCAGTAGCTAAACTGATATGGTCATTGTACTCAAAGAGAAGTGTGAACACTGTAATGCTGGAATGAATCCAGCAGAACAGAGGAGTGGATTCAGGCTATTGCAGAATAAGCTTGTACATAGCATAATGCTGGGAATTGGGCAAAATCTCACTAAAACTGATGGCCATAACACCCACCCTTCATTCAGGATAAATCTAAAAAACAAATTAGCTTCTTTATGGAATAGAGAGCTGAAACAATAGGTGCCACCACCCAAAACGCAGGTCCTATATAAGACTGGTCAGAAATCTGAGCTATGTAAGTGGAAGGTTTTGATTGTGGGCTGAAGATGAATGCATAAGGTTGGATATTGGTTGAGAGAACTGTGTGTGTTCACAGGGGGAAAAAATTAGGGGGCAGAGGTCTTTCTATACTAAAAACAATATAGCAGCAAGTTGCAGTTGTATAGGTGTGCTGCTGTAGTAGCACTTCAAGTGTAGACTCTAACTATACTGAGGGCAGGGGTCTCCTGTTGACCTAGTTAATCCACCCACACCTGAGACAGTAGTTAGGTTGATGGAAGAATTGAGTTGAGTTTGGAAGAATTCTTCCATCAACCTCCCATTGTCTACATGAAGATTTAGATCATTTTAACTACATTGCTCAGAGGTGTGGATTTTTCACATCCCTGGCTGACATAGCTGAAAGAAGCTGGCACGATCCAAAATATTGGCTAACCATTTGGGACAAAGAGCGTAACAATAGCAAGGTCCAAGACTATGCTGGCTTTCCTCAAATGAAATCTCCTGAAATCTGTCCATAACAAATAAGAATTTTTTTCTACCACCTTTTTATATTCTGTGTTTCAAACACTTTGTTTAGGTTTGAATCTAAAAGCATTTCTCTTTTTCTTCTCTTAACAGTTGACAACAAAGAAGAAACAGACCTAATTTGCTAAAAAGAGATCAAAACCACATTAGAAAAAAAAAAACAGTCCAAGAAAGATGCAGCAATCTTAATAATTGTGTAAGACAATTATTTGCCCATTGAGAACTGAAATTTGGGTTTCATAGGCCTGATTCTGATCTTATTCTATTTACAAAAATGTCACACTGGTGCAACACAATTAACTTCTCTGGGCTTACTCCCAGTTTCCTCTAATGTATGAAGGATCAGAAGCAAGCTCCAACAGAGATATGTGCAAGCCAGAAAATGCAAAACAGAAGGCCATTCCAAATATTAGAGGTTGTGGTTGTTTATATCTAGGGATACAGTCCATTTGTAGCTGTAGGGATTGATGGTCAAACTTCAAAAGAGTGGGAGAGGAGTTTGATTTGTTATTATTTGTATTGCAGTATCACCAAAGGGTCCCTCTCTGTGACTGGGGCCTACTATTTTAAAAACAAATAAATAAATAAATTATAAAAGACCACCTCTGCCCTGAAGGTGCTACAATATAAGTCACAACAAACTAGGCAAGTGACAGGCAAATGACACTGGGGGGGGGGGGGGGGAGGAGACCAAAAAAGCCATGTCTTAGCACAAGTATTAATTATGACTTGGCATTTGCCTAGCCACTGCCACTTAGTGACCCAAACATTTGGCTGGTTATTGTGAACACACTGAAACCTACCGGAATCTGTAAAACTGGGCAGGAAACTGTATTTCCAACAAGCTCTATCAAGAAATTTCCTGCACTGCTTGCTTCCAATCATGCAATCAATCTACTGGTAAAATAGCCCCAACCAACACAGTATCTAAGCGCCTCACTAGCACTGCTGGATATAGCCCCAGAGCACCCTGCGAAGTAGGGAAATATTATCCCCTGTTCTGTTATATACATAATATTCTGTGGCAGAGCCAGAAATTGATCTCACATCTCCCAAATCTCCATATTGTGGCTTCACTACAAGCTCATCTTTACTCTCACATTGCAGAAAATGCCACAAGAATGGTCCATTACGTGGTTTTTGGCATTTCTGTTTCAGGCTGGATTCCGCAAGGGCCGAGGCAAGCTGAGGGAGAGGTGAAAAAACTATGGAGGTTGGGTGGGGAAGGAGTTGAACTAAATATTTCAGAATCTTCACAAAGCTGTAGATATAGGCAACACATTTGGAGGAATAGGGAGCAAGTGGGACTGGACAGAAAAATATTTCTTTTTTCCAAACAGATTTATCCACCCTTGGTTTTAAGTAGAGATAGGCCCCAAATGCAAAGTTTGGTCCCAGATGTAGATGTTTTCTAGCATGCTCTCATGTTTTAGTGTCTGAAGTTTCCTATCTGCTTTAAGCTGTATCACAGATATAGAAATATCTTTCTTGCAGAATGACTAACTTCCTGAAGAGAGAAAAGAAGGAATCTCGACTCCTTACACACATAACCCCAATCTATTCCAATCTGATAGAGATTTTTGGAAGTCAGGGCCTCCGATTAAAGACACTGAATTCCAAACTGGCTTCTGCCTCGTTAGTTTGGACTGTAGCAACCTTTAAATTCCAAACAATTAATCCCCAGCTGGCAATTTCTCACTTTGCTTCAGGACACAACAGGTTTTCTTAGCGGAGCCCCTGAAACAATGATTTTCTCATTTTGTTCCTAAACAAGCTGTGCCAGGCAATTTGTGGGGCGTTCATTAGCAATCAGAACATAAATATTTTGCCATAGCAGGAGAACAAAATAGATTACAGAAAATGAACGCAAGAGAAGTTCACACCCTGAACTGCCATTGGCTTCCCTGTGGGTTTGGACTGCCTGAGAAATGCAGATTTGACCCCTTGTTGTGGGAGAATTATCAAATAACTTTTCAGAATGAACAGTTTACAAAGTATTTGAGGGGGCACTTATGATCTTTAGACCTTCTGCTATCAGGTTGGTATCAAATATAATTCTCAGAGAGGATGTATCCTGCTATGTGGTGAAGGATCACATGGGCCAAATTCATCCTGGGTATAATCTCATTCACTTCAGTGGAGTTGCACAAGGCTCAGTTATTATATATCTTTTCTGTCCATGGTCCTATCATTCCAATATCCATGCAACTCATTTTTTAAGCTGTTAAGCACAGAAATATTAATATTGAGTAGGAAAAGCCAAACACTGATGAAATTCTGAAATAGCATGATCACTTGACACTCTGTAAAACATTGTATACAGTGAGTAAAGGAGCAAGATGTCTCAGGAGGCCGGTAATGGGTATGGAGATTTTTTTCCCCTGCTAAATCACAAGTGTGAATTCAGACCAGGTTGCTAGATACTGAAGTCATTACTTCTAGAAAGATGTTAGTTACAGCCCTATGTGAAATGAGTTTGTAGTCTCATTTTTGTGGAGTGGGAGATCTCTCTAACCCTGCTGTACCTATTCAGCAAATAGAGGAATTCATTTGTAAACCAACCTTGAAAACTGCGGGGGAGAGAGGGATATATTTCAAAGGGGCATAATTTTTTTGGGTGAAGACCCAGAAAGTGTTCCTACAATCAAAAGGGGTGGGCCATAAACAAGTCCTCCTTGAAGTCAAATCCTGATCCACCTTTTGTTTTTGATTTTGGATTAGATCCAAAACCAGAAAGGCTATATCTACACTTGAAAAAGTTAAGTCGACATAACCCCCCTTAAATCGACTTAATAAAGTTGACTTAAGGGTTACTCCCCGTCCACACCATCCTTTAGTCGACTTAAGGAGTCGACTTAAGGCTTAAGTCGACCTAATGGGCAGTTCTTATTAAGTCGACTTAAGCTTTCATTAAGTTGACTTAAGAAATTTCTTAAGTCAACTTAATGAAAGTCTGATGTAGACAGGGAGTAATTTAAATCGACTTAAGGGCCCTTATGTCGACCTAAATTGCTAGTGTAGACATACCCAAAGAGCCTGGTTCTGCAGTTTTGTTTCAGATGTGACTGAAATCTTATGAAAACAAGGTCACGATATATCACCACAGTCAAATCTAAAAATCAAACCCTGGTCCTGCTTGCCAAACTCCAGATTAGTGTTTAACCTAATCCAGAACTGAACAAACCTTCTCTAGTCAACCTTAACTAATCAACAGAAGCCTTTCTTCTTAATTCAACCTCCACCCTCCCCTCCACACACACACCCTGGTCATCAGCGAAGGCATAATTGAAAAGCATTCCACAGTCAAATACTCAGGTACCTGCCTCAGGAAAAGATAACATCCTCATTGCAAGAAATGTGCACATGGCCTCTGGAGTGTCAACAATGTCTCAGAATTTTGCTTAATTTGGACAGCAAGTCAAATGGAATCCTACGGTAATACAATAAACAGTTCAAACTAACCTTCTAGTCATTTTCTGGACTCTGAAATTAAAGACACAAAGAGTTAAGGCCCCATCTGAAATGGAAACATCCTCTCAAACGGAATTACTCTAGGATCAGGAGGCAGCATTATATAAAGTCTGTCCATGCTCTACATGTATCTTTGAGTCATTGTTCACATTCACATCATTTCCTCTAGTCGTGGTTTTATTATACATAACAGGAGCATAGACTGATTTTTTAAAAAACCCTCCAGAATAATTAGGATTTTTCCTGCTTCAAAATTAAAGGAAATAAAGTTTTATCAGGACACTTTAATTTTTCCCTTATAAAAAGCATGACCAGAAGCAACAGTCACTCAGCTCATTTGGGACTCCATCCTGCAAGGTGCTGAGAGCCGTTGACTTCTATTTAGTTCAAAAGGGTTTAATCTCTTCTTTTACAATACTGTTTAGGTGTCCTCAGTAATAGATGGGTAGTCCTAAGGCACAGGACTAGGAATCATGAGACTGGGGTTCTATTATTGTTTGCATCATAGACTTGCTGTGTGAATTTGGTTTATCCTGTCACCCAGGAAAGCCTGCCTTTGTGAAAGATGGCCCCTTACACCAGAAAGTACAATCATACTCAGGTGACTGCCCCAGAAGGCCAGTCTCTCACCCCAGACCAAATGCACCTCAGATCATACACCAAAAATAATGCTTCTAGTCAATCCAATAATAAACTAGCTTTATTAACTAAGAAAAGGGAAGGAGAGTTATTTACAAGGTTAAAACAGATAAACACCCACAAATCAGTTACAGTCTTAGGTTCCGAAAGGTAATAGAAGAAACTGTAAGGTGCAAGTTCTAAATGTCCTTTAGGGCTTTTCTAAGCCAAGCAGCTTGGGGATCCTTTACTTAAGCTTAGAACTATTCCCCTCTCCAAATTCCAACTAGCATAGTAAGACAATTTCTTCCTCCAGAGTTCAAACTGACGGGACAAGTGTTTTTGCACATACACTCTTCATGGGCCTGGAGAAAGCAAGCAATAAAGTCTTATGTCCTCTGATATTCCACAATGGCTTGTCTGGTACCTATCAGCCTTCTTTAGTTGGAAAAGTGATAACATCTCCTGTGAAAAACTAGTATTTCATACTTGGCAATGCCTCTCTCCTAGCTGTGGGGATGTGCCATCTCAGAGCAAACACGTAACTATTACCTTATAACATGGAGATGGTATAAGTAAGAGCAAAACATGCAGCATCCTACAAGCATTTCATAAAGACCAAACATATTCATATAACTCTAATACCTATGTTAAAAACCATACCAACACACAGGTGAGTGGGACATGTTTCCACTCATGCCTTTGTCAGCGTTCAGCAAGGCCTGGTGTCTTCAGCATGTGCCGGCATCTGGTCTAGAGTCACAACAAGGTGTAGTAAAGATTCTCCACAAATTCCTCAGACCCATACCATCTATATATGCCTTTATTTGATGAAAAAAGAACCCACTGTGTCTCAAAGTTGTTATTAAATACTGGGATAAAGAGCTGGAACATTCTTTGTGGAGTTCAAAGTGCTCAGTTATATTGCACAATGCAAAACATGCTTCCATAGGTTTAGGCCCATAACTTTGACTTTTTTCTTGGTGTTTGGAGGAACACCTGGCCTAGTGGCACTGAGGCCTCCAGATGCAGTGGAATTGTTCCAATGTACAGGGCAGCATTTGATGAACCTATATGAGGGATGCCTGCCATGATACTATGTAGGGACTTCTTGCCTTCTCTCATGAGGTATTTTGAGATGTGAGTGCAGGAAGAACAATGCAAGGACAGTAAGAGGCCTAGAACACCATGACCAGTGAGGAAAAGTTGAAAGAATTTGGCCTGTTTAGTCTAGAGAAGATGAGACTGAGGAGGAAACATGAATCTTCAGGTACGTAGAAGGTTGTTATAAATAGGATGGTGATCTATTGTTCTCTATGTCCACTCAGAGTAGGACAGTTAGTAGATCCACTGCTAAATGAATCTGCCAGCCATTTCTCTCTTTCTTCTACCTTTTCCCTAGGGAACACTCCAACCCACAGTCCAATTGCTCAAGTAATTTCCTGGGGAAGGATTTATACCATTACACACACTTATTCCAGTGTTTAATCACCCTGACAGTTAGGAATCTTTTCCTAATGTCTAGACTGAACCTTTCTTGCTGTAATTTAAGCCCATTGCTTCTTGTCCTATCATCTGTGATTAAGGAGAATAATTTTTCCTCCTTCTTTCTCATAAAAACCTTTTAGGTTTTTGAAAACTGTTATATCCCCTCTCAGTCTCCTTTTTTCTAGACTAAACAAACCCAGCTCTTTCAATCTTCCCTCATAGGTCAAATGTTGCAGACCTCTAATCATTTTTTGTTACCCTTCTCTGGAGTTGTTCCAGTTTCTCCACATCCTTTTTGAAATGAGGCGCCCAAAACTGGACACAGTACTCAAGTTGAGGCCTAATTAGTGCAGAGTAGAGTGGAAGAATCACTTCTTGTGTCTTACTCACAATACTCCTGTTAATACACCCCAGAATGGTGTTTGCTATTTTTGCAACAGTATTACACTGTTGACTCATATTTAGCTTGTGGTCCACTATTATACCCAGATCCCTCTCTTCAGTACGCCTCCCTAGGCAGTCATTGTCCATTTTGTATGTGTGCAATGGGTTGTTCAACCCTAAGTGAAGTACTTGGCACTTATCTTTATTGAATTTCATTCTATTTATCTCAGAGCATTTCACCAGTTTGTCCAAATCATTTTGAATTGTGATCCTGTCCTTCAAAGCACTTGCAACCCCTCCCAGCTTGGTATCATCTGCAAACTTTATAAGTTTGGTCTCTATGCCATCATCTAAATCATTGATAAAAATGTTGAACAAAACTGGACCCAGGACAGATCCCTGTGGCACCCCACTCATTATGTCCTTGCTGCCTGAATGTGAACCGTTGGTAACTACTCTCTGGGAGCAGTTATCCAACCAGTTTTTCACCCATCTTATAGTAGCTCCATCTAGTTTGTACCTTCCCACTTTATTAATGAGAATGTGATGTGAGTCCATATCAAATGCCTGACTAAAGTCTAGATATACCACACCTATCACTTCCCCTCTATCCACAGGGCTCGTAACCACATCATAGAAAGCTATCAAGTTGGTTTGACATGATTTGTTTTTGAGAAATCCACGCTGACTAGCCCTAAGCACCTTATTCTCTTCTAGATGTTTGAGGACCTTTGGCCTAGTGTAAACACTCCCAAAGAGACAAGAGCACTTTTTACAAGAGGAAGTTTGTTAGCACCCTTATCCTGGCCAGCCCACAGAATCCCAGCAAACTTTTACCTCAGATCCTAATTTTCTGCTACCTAAATTCCCTTCCCCCATATAGTTTCAGTTGGGAAAACTTTCTTCATTTTCCTTCCTACAAACAAATAAACCCTTCTCTCTAATCTGGGGCAGAATAATTCCTTTATTCTTTTCCATTAGCGGCTGCATATAAACTGTGGAGAAGTGATCCCTCTGTATGCATTACTTAACACTTTTAAAATGTTCAATATTTTCAAAGCACAGGCTAATCATCATGAATTAATGAGGGCCACAAATATAAACTACTTTCACACCCCAAAATCCATATTCCAGATCAGATGGTGGAACAAGTTGAATACTCACAAATCACAGTGAAACCAATGGGAGAAGCAAGTTTCCCAGCACATCTGAAAAATCTGACTGACCTTATATATAGGCCCTTCATATAGATTTAGGAGCCTAATTTTAGGCACCCAGGTCTGAAAATTTTGGCCCAAGTCTCAAGACACCCACATGAGGTAGGAAAAGCAAGACACTAAGGCTATGTCTACACTAGAGGCTCTGTAAAGTCAACTTAACAAGGTCGACTTTAAGTCGACTTAAATTCGACTTTGTTAAGTCGACTTAGAGCATCCACATTAAAAACTTAAGTCGACTGCCTATGTCCACACTGGCAGTTGCTAGGTTGACCGAGGAGTGGTGCTTTGTGAGTAGCTGTCCCACATTGCACCAGGGATTGGAGGCCAATTGAGTCGACTTAAGGGAACTCCCAGTCTACACTGGCTTAAGTTGACTTAATAAGGTTGATTTAGGCGTTAAGTCAACCTTCAAAGGTGGAGTTATTGAGTCAATTTAAGGAAGTGCTTAAGTTGACTTAAGGAAGCGCCCATTGTGTACGCAGCACTCTATAGGTCGACTTAAGCGTCGTTAAGTAAACTTAAGGTGCAAGTGTAGGCATACCCTAAAGGACTTCCCCAAGACCAAGCAATAAGGTAGTGGCAAAATTGTGATTAGAGTTGGGATTTCTTGGTTCCCAGCACGGGGCTCAATCCACTATCATGTTGCCTCTGCTGTTTTCTGTTTTCAGCTGTACACAGGCATCAAAATGTTCAGAAATTATATAGTGATGTATGAATTATAAGTAAGTACATTAGATAGGCTTTAGGGGTACTTCTACACTGGAGCCTTAGGTTGACGTAAGGATGGTGAGGTCGACCTACAGACCGTTGAGTCCACATTGGATGCTTATTAAGTCAACTTAAGCACTTTCTTAAGTCAACCTAATAACACCACCTCTGAAGGTTGACTTAATGCTTAAGTCAATCTTATTAAGTCAACTTAATACAGTATAGATGGGGAGTACCCTTAAGTCGACCTAATGGGCCTCCAGTTACTGGTGCAGTGTGGGACAGCTACCCACAATGCACCACTCTTCAGTTGACCTAGCACCTCCAGCGGTGCAGTCAACTGGAGTTTTCAGTGTGGACTCTCTAAGTCGACTTAACAAGGTTGATTTAAAGTCAACGTAAGTTGACCTTGTTAAGTCGACTTACCAGAACCTCCAGTGTAGACATACCCTAGGTAAGCTGTAGGTGACAGCAGAATTTGACCCACACTATATGAAGTGTATTGGTATCCTTCTTAATAAAAGCAGCAGATGCACTATGTTATTTCATCTGTAACTTTCACGTAAGTTGTAAAAGTCAAAAACAAAAAGTGGCAGGGGAAAATCATAAAGTGCTGAGAAGCTAATTTCAGTATCAATTATTTTTCCTGGCTAGTGAGTCAAGAAAACGTCTTTCTTTCCCTATTAACATATGCTTCTTTAGTTTGAGTTCTCTTGCTAACGGGGGTTGAATGGCTTCTGGCTCATCCAAGTTACTTTAGCTTAAGCAATAATCAGGCTACCATTGGCAACATACTGTTGCTGTTGAATTTACCTGTAAATCAAGGAAGGTTCCTTCTAATCATTGGCTCATTGTTAAAAATACATGAATGGGTGGAAAAATTAAGAGATACCCTTCAAGTTAAATTAACATTTCCAGTATAAATGAAATGCTAAATTATCCGCAATTGCCCTGAGAGGCCGCTGGAGACATTAAGCTAGTTTCAGATCAGTTTTCTGATAATGCCTTCATCTTGTACCAACAGCCTGAAAGAAAAATTCAGGCTTTTTAATCAAGACTTTCAGTTATTTACAAGCCTGTGGCTGTGTTTATAAAACCTTGCATGACCTTAGATTTCAGTCTCCTTTTGAAATATTTTCCATTGCACTAAGAAATCCAGTAAAAGTTTCATTTTTAAAAAAGCTATCTTATTTCTTGGCTGATTTACACTCTTCTGAGATTACAGGCAGAAGTTACAATTGGAAGGAAGATTCCAATAAGACTGCAAGGGAAAATTGGGTGAAATGATTTAGAATGACCACAAGTGCTTAAATTTGTTTTCTCAAGAAACCTTAAATCTTGAGCTGGGTGAAGACTATAAAAAACTCCCTTCAAGTAGTCACTCCAGTGTAAAATGAATTACATTCAGCCACTTTGCTGTCTTATTTGTGTTCACAGTCTACAAACATTGAGACGTGCGTGTGGAAAACTCCTTTAAAGTGTTCACTGTCAAGCATTCATGCAGTAAGTATTAAACTCACATGTGCACACTGGACGTGGTATTACTGGGGAAGGGACCCTGACAGCAGTTTCTCAGACTCCTCACTAGAGCCCTGGCATAGAGGAAATTGAAATCAAACAAGGGTCTGATCACCCCATTTGCAAGCAGGACTGTGACCTATCACCTACATACAATAACTTAGTGGGTCTGAGTTGACTGACAATTAATTTCAAATACTGCATTCCAGCCCATAAGCATCATAAATGGTATAATTATTGTTAAGAATGACACCTCAGACAAGGTCTGTGTAGCCCAGACAAGAAAAGGTATTTTCTAAAATCCCTTTAATGTGATAACCTGCAACCTCTCTCTAAATTGCTACCTCCTGAGAGATTCTAAACCTCTGTCACTTCTCCTCTTGAGTACAAAAGATCTTCATCTAGTCAGGGAACAGAAACAATACCATTTGACTTATGCACCCAATCACATTTCATTAATGCAACTTGCATTTTGAATAATGATCTTCCAATTACCTGCAGAGAACTGCTTGTGAACAAACTACAGAGTTAAAAAGAATAATTATAACATTAATTTTAAAAAGCGAGGAAATCTTCATCCACTTGCAGACATTCCACAAGGAGAAAGAGGCTAAATTCATTGAGCAAATCATTCACTCCATTCTACTTAAAACGTGGCTTGCTATAAGCCAACACAAGGTTACAAAGTTATAGGAAGCTGGATATAACACACTCCATCTTCTCCATTTAGTAATCTATTTCACATTCCCTGTATGTATCAAAAGTGACTCCCCCAAGCATATTTTGAAGTAATTCTTTTCCTCTCTCGTCTCCCCTTCACCCACAATGCCCCCGCCTCCCCATATTAAACATAGTTGTTAAAATGATATTCCGAGCTAGTTAATCTGTCTACATCACCCCTACTCCCTTCAAATTTCTCCACTGGCTCCTCTCCTCTGCAGGTTTAAACTTCCTGTACTTGGCCTCAAGGACCTGCACAGCTCTGCCCCATCTACTTATCCATCCTACTCACTCATGAGTCAGTCCCCTAATTCTATGGTGACACTATCACTGCCCTGTTTATCTGCTTCAATTCCCCTGCCTAAACAGTGAAAGTCCTTCCTGTGCTTGCCTGTTAAGCCATTCTCCATTTCTCTTGGGCTATGTCTACACTTGGCCAAATAAGTCGACTTTGCTAAGTCGACTTAGCATGTCCACACTCAAAAATTAAGTCGATTTAAAGGGGTCCTTCCCAAATCGACTTAGAACGTCCACACTGGACACCTAAGTTGACTTCTAGGGGCTAGGTGGGCCTGGGACTGGTCCATGGTGGCAGGGGGGCACCCCTTGCCAAGTGCCAGGGAGCTCAGTATTTGCCCCATTGTACCTGGGTACAATGGGGGCTGAAGAGGACAGAGACAGTGGCAGAGCATAGGAGCGGGGTGGGCAGGGCTGTGTCCTGCCCTGTGGGGGGGCACGCCAGGCTCTGGCTATGGCAGCCAACCTGGTAGGGAGGGCAGTGGGGGGAGCCCTGGAGCCCTTTATGTCGACTTTAAGTTGATTTAGGGCTAATCTGCGTCCACACTGGCTAAGTCGACTTTATAAAGTTGACTTAGCCAGTAAAGCCGACTTTAAACGAGGTTTTATAAAGTCGACTTTAAATTTCCTTAAATTGACCTAAGCAGCAGCTTAAATCGACTTAAAGGAAATTGTAGTGTAGACGCAGATTAAATTAAGTCGATTTAAGCAATCTTAAATCGACTTAATTTGTAAGTGTAGACGCACCCTTGAAGAGCTCCACCTACCATGATTCCTACAAGAAAGGAGCCAAGGACATGTTTTCATTTTTGTACAGACCCATTTTTTACTAAATGCCTGCTCCACATTGCTGAACATCTCCCATACCTTCACTGAGTATCCGCTTGATCTGAGTGTTACAGGCCCGGCCTTTCTCCACTGTCCTCATCCTGTTGTTTTGGGGGACCCCTCTTTTTGACATCTGAAATAAGATTGTATGGTCTTTGCGACAGGGATCATGTTGTCTTATCTGTACCTCGAGGCACCTTGCACACGATTGTAAAATAATATTGCATATAATATTTGGATGCTGTGTTCATACCCATATTGCCTGTAAAACAACAGAGTCCTGTGGCACTTTTAAAGACTAACAGATTTATTTAAAATAATCTGTTAGTCTTTAAAAGTGCCACAGGACTCTGTTGTTTTTCTACAATAGACTAACATGGCTACCCCTTTGGAATTTAACTACATATTGCCTGTGTTTATCTTAAAAAGACATGGCTGGATTTTCTTTTGGATGAATCACAGGAACCATTTTTATTAGCTATAATTTCAGACCTGGAACTCCATGGCTGAGCTTACTACCTGTTTGATGATAGCTGTGTATAATAGAGATGTCTTCTCTCCAGGTCTGTTTGTGCCATGGGGGAGGAGAAACTTAAATGCAGCCCACAAGCCAAGCCCAGCTCATACAGATCTAAAACTATAGTTTACAGTCGCCCGTATCATTATCACAGGAGTGTTACCACCAGAGTCTACAGGTCCCAGTATGCAACCCTGCATCTTCATTGAAACAGATGATGCATTGTAGCACTGAGATCAGTACTTTTCGTAGCCCACACCTTCCTATTAAAAGGAGAGGAAGGCTGCAGCCTGCTCCGGTTTATACAAATCAGGTGTAACCTTCTGGGTCCTGGCAAATGCTACATACAGTCTTCAGCTGAATGAAATCTGGGTGTTTGTAGCATGAAGACAGATGACTAAAGCCTCAACCCTATGAAAAAATCTACACACACACTGAATTCTAATATGCGAATAATCCCACTAAGTTCATGGTACTACTCATGTGCTTAAAGTTCGGCACAAAGATGTTTGC
The DNA here is from genome assembly GCA_007922175.1 of Pelusios castaneus. NCBI lineage: Eukaryota > Metazoa > Chordata > Testudines > Pelomedusidae > Pelusios > Pelusios castaneus. The sequence goes on from ML686154.1 coordinate 311,697, forward strand.
AGGATGTGGGTTTGCAATGATAAATATTCTGACACGGTCAGTAGCATCATCCTACAGTTACCATCTCAAGTTCTCATTTCAGCAAAGCCTCAAGGTGACCGTAACCTTCTGCCTACCCCAGCCAGGACACAGAATCCTCTTTGAGCTTATTTACTTGGTTTTCACACACATTACTTTGCTTATTTTCCACAGTCTGTAAGCACTGTAAGCATTGTAACCATGTTTTCATTTTCTGATGGGGTGATGCTCTTCTCTGCTCTGTTGAAGCCATTTCATTGTTTATCTGTAGTCTTTATTTGTTTTCTACACAATAAGAGGTTACTGATTTGATCTGATTTTTTTTTCTGTCTCATTTATGCTCCATTTTTTCTGTGCTTCACTTTTCATTCATTTGAGACAGGGTGCCAGAGAAAAGACAGTCTTGTGGCTAAGTTCCAGGCCTGGGAGTCAGGGGCTCTGAATTCTATTCCCATCTGTGCCACAGATTTCCTGTGGGACTTTGATAAGTCTCCTAACATCTCTGTAACTCAATTTTCCCATCTGTAAAATAGGGATAATAACATGTTCGTCCTTCGTCGGAGTGATGTGAGGACAAATCCACTAATGTTGGTCAGGCATTCAGAAATATCTCTAAATAAATGAACTGCTTCTTGAACCAAGTGGTACCACTGTGCACATGTAGGGCAGCTCATTTGAAGTGCCAGGATATTCTCCCCTCTTCCCTGCCCCTCTTAAAATAGAACAGTCAGGTAGAACATGTTTCATGCATGAAGCAGAAATCTTGTATGTGGTCATCAGATGAGTGGCTCACACTGACTTACTAAAAAAACTTCTATGCACCACTGAAATTTTACCCCTCGGGCTACTATACACATTCTTGCCATTGAGCCTATATATCTCTAGAAACTAATTCCAATAAAAATAAATATCAACAAACATCCACAGGTACATGATGCATTCAAATTTAGCCTCATCTCCATTCACATCAGTTGTGGGGGGAGGGATGGGTGACAGCTAAGGGCTTGTCTACACCACAAAAATTTGTCAACATAAGATATGTCAATTTTTAGCCACCGCTCTGAGTGATGTCCACACTGCTCTCCTTGGGTTGGTAGAGTACATCCTCACCAGGAGCAGTTCCACCAACTGAAGGGACATTATAGGGAGCTAAGAGACCCATTTCTCTGCTCCCTGCTGGGACTCCACAGGCTCCCAGACTCCCTGTCAGCTGTATCCCCACATTCCCTGGTACCAACCATGAGCTGGAGAAGCCACACAAGACTTCTCCCCTTCCCAGCCCAAGTCTGGCTGCAGCTGCCTGTGTCTCACCTGGGTCCTACACAGTGGTTAAAGTATAATTTGACGGGCCCCGGAACCCTCCTAATCTCCGGCTCCCCTTCCCATATTGTCTGAGCCCCTTCATGCATGTTCGGGCCCCAGCCCAGGTAGGTATTTGCAATCACTTCTCAGTACCACATGCATCGGTTATTGCTCCATAAAAATATTTATAATTTTATATGACATTTATGTCTATAGCAATTATTGTCACAAACTAGCCAACACTGCATAACACAATAAGTATTGTGATTAACAACGGTGGGGCATAGGACCTGCCAGCAGCCAGGGCAGGGTGGAACATGTGTTCCGCTGGTTTTTCTATTTTTAGGGGCCCCGGAACTTTGGCCCCTCAAATTTGTGGGCCCCAGAACTGCATTCCGGTGCGTTCCCCCTTACTTTAACCCCTGGTCCTACACAGTCCCAGTGCTCAGCCAGGAAGCAACTTCATGTCTCCTGCCTGGGAGCTGGGCTCCTATGTGCAGCTGAGAGACAGGCAGCAGCCACCCACATTCCAACTCCCAGCCGGGAACTGAGAACCAGCCAACCTGGGCTTCTGGGGTGACTTGACTTCCCCAGCTTTCTTGCTAATTTCACCGCTCCACTGGAATGATCAAAATGACCCTCAACTGAAGTAATGGGACACAGTGTCTACACTGACACTGTGTCACGCTAGCTCTGCCAACATAACCCTTAGACCTCTCATCAAGGTTGGGTTTTTTTGTCAAAAACATATGGCAATTTCCCCGGTAGGGGGATGATTGGTGTGTATACCAGCACTGTTTTGTCAGCAAAAGCTGACTTTTGTTGCTCGAATGCTCTAGTCTAGGCCAGGCCTAAATCTCTTCACTTTTACAGTTCCTGACCAGGGCCAGATTAAGGCTCCTGTGGACCCCAGGCTCTGCGATTTTGTGGCTCCCGCCCCACTGTGGTGGTGGTGGCAGCAGCAGCCAGCCTGGGGTGGGGTGCGTTGGCAGGCTGGTTCTGGGGCCTACCAGACTGGCCACCTGTGGGCACGGGGTGGTGTTCAGCACTAGGGTGGGGGCCTGGCAGATCGCCAGCTGCAGTACTCAGCACTTGGGAGGGCTGGCACTAGCTGGGCGCAGCAGACCAGCCAGTTGCAGGAGCAGGATAGCGGCTGGCAATGTGGTGTGGGCTGGTAGCGCTCAGACCAGCTGCCAGAGGTGCTTCAAGCTGGCCAGCCAGGGCTGGATTAATTTTTGTGGGGCAATGCGTATTAGGGCTATGTCTACACTTGAAAAGTTAAGTTGACTTTATAAAGTCGACTTAAGAAGGTCGACTTCAAGTCGACTTAAAGTGGACCTTATTAAGTCAACTTAACAGAAGTGGACTTAACTTTTCAAGTGTAGACGTGGCCCATTTTTGGCCTTATTAAGTCGACTTAACATTTTAAGTTGACTTAAAAAGGTCCACCTAGGCACTACTCCACGTCTCCACTGGCTTAAGTCGTCTTAATACAGTTGACTTAAGCACTAGTTCGAATTAAAACCAGGTGTTATTAATTCGAACTAACTTTTCCTTAATTCGACTTAAGGAGCAGCTTAAGTTGACTTAAGCAAAGCCCAGTGTAGACGTGGAGTCAATTAAATCAACGTAAGCCTCCTTAAGGCGACTTAATTTGTAAGTGTAGATACACCCTATAGGCCCCCCCCACACACACACACACCTTAGCCCAGGGCTGCAGCACCTAAAGCCCATATATTAATCTGGACCGGTTCCTGACTATTTTCTTACTGGTGATTGTTTTCTTGTTGTATATTATCAATAGCTGATCTGATTCCACTGAAAAATCTGTTGATTAAATTATTGTAAATGTCATTTTAATTAGTTAAATTGCAAATAAGGAACCCAATCCTGCCATGAAGTCCAGGGAGTCTTACTCCAGTGGGAACAGGAGGAGTGCAAAATCAGGTTACTAAAAAGCAGGCAGGAAAATTTTTTGCTTCAAGTTTTCTCATACCTGGCAAATGGCAATATAAGGACAACTGAAAGGAGTGGAAGGTACTTAACAGAAAGAGTTGGGCTATGAAAAGAAATAAAAATGGAGCAATCCAATAAGGTTTTTAATACCTTGATAGTCAGGCTTTCAGTTTCCAAATAAAACACCTATCAGGACAAATCGACATGCTAGGAAATTGCTCATATTTACAGCTGAGCCCAGACAAAAACCTCAACTCCAATCACACCCCAACTCTGGCAAAGTTTGGATCTGGATCCTGATCAACTGATTTTGGCAGCTCATCTCTACTTTCATTACAACATCTATTCTAAGAACTGATCATGTGAGAGGAAAATATCTCCTTTTGATTTTCTAAGGAAAGACTCGCACTATCAAATTGAAACTACATTTTTCCCCTTCCCACCTTCCAGACACAGACCTGGGGCAACATCTCTGAAGGCAAATGAAAGGGCCTTTTATTTTCTTTTGTGTGTATGTAATTGTAATACACATGAGGGGTGCCAGATTGACAGCTGGGGGCTCCTCTATGTAAACCGGCTCCTGAGGTTATTGATCTCTCTCATATAGCAGGAGTGTTAACCTTTGTTACCCTCACTCAGGTCAGATGAGAAGGACCAGGAAATAAAGTCCAGTTTCTTATCAATATGCCTTTGTCTCATACATTTATTATAACTTCTGTTTATTCCCAGGACAGATTCAGAATAGGGATTGTCAACATAAAGCTTCCCCACCTTGTACTGGGAATGAGTCTTAACCTTGATCTGTAAGGAGAATGAGAAGCTAAGTCAGTCCGCATGAATGTTGCCAACTTGGACAATTTTATTGTAAGTCTGACAATTTTGAAGGTTTTCTATAAGCTCCCAAATGGTAGAGCCTGAGAATCTCAGCTTTCTTTTAAGGAAGAAAAGTAAGTTTTTAGCCCTCACGGGTGCAAAGAAAAGTTTGAAAACATAGACGCTAAATTCTTCAACAGCAAAAAACTAATAAAAAGAGCCCAACATTTATTCTTATATAAGTGTCAGGATTTTTGAGCTAAACCCATGATTGCAGGAGGGGGTGGGGGGTGGAGGTCAGGCGGTCTAAACTCATGATTTTCGAATGCTTGGCATTGCTGGAAACACTTCATTCAATCCGTGGTTTCTCTGCTGAGTAACCTACAAAGTGTGCCAATTACTGACAATTGTGATTATTTTTGTGGAACATGTCCACAGGGAACCAGACCAAGACCTTTCACCTCATTTCACATTGTCAGGCCTTTAATTCAAACATCTCTTTCATTTGTACCCACTGTGTTTGCAGTGGTCATCACATGGGGCTACAAAGCTACATTCGTCCTGAAGATGTATTTGGCCCATTATGTGCAACAGAATTTAAGGACTATATTGAGAGATGATGGGTAGTGTGTTGTGGGTGGGACCTTATTAGACAGCTAGTTATGAACACCTGCTGTCAAATTCCCTGCTGGGAAAATGGCTATTTCTCTAATATAATTGTTTTCTATTGAAAATATCTGACTTGAAATTTCTTGTGAGGATTTTTAAATAAAAAACATTTTTTAAAACACCAAACATAATATTTACCTGTCCAACCCCTGGCTCTGTGGCTGTATCATGACAGACAATAGCAGTAATTAACCTCCCAGAGAGAAGTTTAAGAGGATTAAGTCAGAAACTATTTTCCCTCCTTTCTTTTGCTTTATTTTCTGTAAGGAGAGGTCACAATTGCTGTTCTAGACAATTACATTTAAATTCTGAGCTGCCTTAATTTTAAACTGTAATGTCTGTGTTAGCCATTTAAAATGAAACTCTTGTTGGCCTGTGCTAAGCCTCTGTGTGTGTGTGTGTGTGTGTGTGTGTGTGTGTGTGTGTGTGTGTTAAAGAGAGTGTGTGTGTCTCTTTAAACTCAAGGTTAATTGGTTACAATAGAGAAGAACTCCAGGAATTAGATAGAAAGAGTCATTAATAAATGCTCTCTCCCAAGGGAGAGTTGGTGAAGCATATTTCCACATACCTTTAATGCAGAAGGGTTATATGTGAGCCACCATCATTGCATTCACACACAGATGTAGCAAACTGGAGAGGTTTCTTGATTGTTTGCCATGAAGCTGATTTCCAGGTTTACATTTTGAAACCTTTTCAGCTCAGACAGTGGTTAAGGGAAGCAGCCAGTCAGCTGTGGCAGGGGGGGTCTCCCTAGGGATGTTGTGCTCACACCAAATGCTTTAGCTAAGGGTTTTACCTCTTCTTCAAGTACTGTGTCAAGTACTAATTGAGGAAGAAACTAAAACTAATAGGGGCTCATTTATGCTATTCATAATTTATACTGTAGCATGTGTGCACATTGTATTTTGAATGCCCTCTAGTGGTTATTACTATAGTACTACTTAACATGGGGGAATTGCCTGAGTAACTAAATTAAACTAACAAACTGAGTCCTGTGACACTTTTAAAGACTACCAGATTTATTTATCGCATGAGCTTTCGTGCAAGAAAATCCCACTTGGTCAGACGCTTTGTCGAAGTGGGATTTTCTCCCACGAAAGCTCATGCGATAAATAAATCTGGTAGTCTTTAAAAGTGCCACAGGACTCGGTTTGTTTCTCTGCAATAGAATAACACAGCTACCCCTTTGGAACTAAACTAAACTAAACTAGACAGAATCCTGAACCAGAAATGAAGGTTGTCTGTGTGTGGAGAATGGGGACAATATAGCAGCGTGGCTTGTTAGCAGATGTTTCAAGGTAGGTCTCTCTCTTTCCTTATAGTAAACAAATAATTAAATCCCATGTGTGTATAATACATCACTGCACTTAATCCTGGTTCAAAGTCTTTGGGGATAAAGTGGATGTGACCAGTGTGCATGGAGACAAAGTATTATAACTAGATTAAAAGCCCTTCTCTCCTTCAGTTAAAGAAGATTTGTTTGGGCTTTTAAGACCTGGTTATCCCAGTTGGCCCTATGAGCTGTGTTGTACACTGTTTGGCTACAAGATTAAACTGTGCTTAGGCACCTCTTTAAATATGGCCTTTATAATAATGTCATGAGAGCCTAAAGGTCCGATAGAAATGAGGAAAGATGGTCTTACAACAACAACACATTTCTATACAAAGTAGAAAGAATGAACATCTGAAATGGCGAGTCACAAGGGCACAGATTATTATAAGCTTGGGGGGGCTGTCTTTTTAGTGTGTGTGTGTGTGTGTGTATGTGTGTGTGTGTGTGTACAGTGTCCAGAATGATACAGCCTTGATTCTTGATTATGGCCTTTCATCACAACCGCAATAAAAATATTATATTTATAATTAATTAGGATATACCCCATTGTAGGGTTGAACTGCCATAGCAAAAGGAAAGGAGCAGAGACTTCTGAGTTCACTGGTCTTCAGCCATCCTTATAATGTCCTATGTGCCATTTGTAACCTGAAGTATAAGACATGAAAAAGCTGATAACTTCACCACCTCTCTTGTGGCCTGAGTAGCAGGATTTGGAAGGAAGGTGTAACAGGGTTGAGGAACCTGTACAGTGGAGTTCTCATTAATAGGAAAGAAAAGAAATGCATTGACCCCTTTTTACAAACAAAGTAGCATACTTTGTGCTTTCTAGGCACCCAGAGTACTTGAAACTTTCACTGTAAGCTAACTGCCTTAATCTAGGAGCAGTAAGTATTGCTTCTTTAAGCAATTCCCTTTAATTACCATGGTCCTAAAGAGTGTAATCATTTAGCTAGAGTGTCTAGGTACATAATAATGCTTTTGCCTGTTACTTCAAAAGGGAGGCATCACATTTTCTGTATGCTTGAAGGAATCCCAGGTTGCTAAGTAATGGATATAATATGATTGAGAATGAAGGTGACCTATAGAAGCATGGTAAAGACATGATTTTCTCTGCTCAGCAAGTGAATTTTGATTACAGCTCAGCGCATGCCTCTGGTTTTAAGAGTCTTGTGGCATCCTTAGGAAAGCGCATGAAAGGAGGAAATACAAAAAGCTGAACAGAAGAAAAATAGGCTTCAAAAAACCTATTTATACACACATCAAACAAAGAAAATTGAGGGTGATGGTTGTAATCTTGTCTGTCCTTGTTTACAGCTGCTTGTTTTAGTCTGTCATATGAAGAGAAAATATCAGCAGATCAATACAGCTATCTGCATTGACATTTTCACATTTTTAAAAAAATACACTAAATGGATCATAAGCTTCCCTAGTTAATGGTCTTCTCTGCCTGAGGTAGAATATATGCTTCTAAGTGTGTTTTATTGCCAACATACAGATTGACATAAAAGGAATTGGTAAAGTAGCCCTCTCTTTAGAGTCTTTGGCCCGAATTCTGATCTTAGTTACAGGACACTGGAATGAATCTGGAGTAATTCCATTGACTTCATTGGCATTCCTTGGGATTTAGCAGTGTTCAGAAGACCAGAATTTAGCACAGTGTCTCTCTGAAGAACATTAGCACTTCCCTGCATTACGTGAGTCAGTGAACATCTTGGTAAATACAGGATCACTGAATCATGAAAAATGTACATGATGTGTAACCAATTGCATATCCTCAGATTGAGGCTGATCTTACATTCACTGAAAATCCCCATTGACTTTAATAGTGCAGAATGAGGGCCTTGCTTCAAACTGACTTCAGCGGAGCTATGCTAATTTACACTAGTTGAAGATCCATCCTATGGGATGTATGAATATATCTGATCATACAAAGCAATGTGATAAACCTTTCTTTTATTCTTCATAGAACAGTAGCAATCAGAATGGTGTTGCATTGTGCTAGGTGCTGTACTGATCTGTAATAGCAGTCCCTGCTCAAAATTGCTTATAGTTTTAGTAAGGGAAATGCCTGAGCTTAGACTCCTTGTTCTCCGTCAGATTTGTACTCTTAGACAGGATGGTGTCTAAGGATGGCTCTTTGCATAGGTTTCATTGCACAGAACAGCTATTAGTGTCCATATTGATGCTAAGAAAATAGATGTTTTTCTAATCTCAGTCTGTATTTAGGAGTACAAAGAAATTCATTAGATTTGGTTTTTAAAAAGTGTGATAGAGCTTGTAATGCATAAACCTCCCCATAGACAAAATCTTCTGCTCAGGAATGTATAGCATGGAGATCTCTCAAGGCATAATCTACTCCTGTTTCATAGGAGTTACATATTGCAGAATGAATTGCAATTTTTACTCTTTTTATATTTTAGGATTGTCCAAAAAAGAAAGCATGGTTGAAATGACCAAGTCATCGATAATAAAATATGGGACATCAAAGTTGTCTTAACACTGTAAGTCACCTAAGGAGTAGATTTGGCTTTTAATTCTAAAAGAACACTTCATTGGTATTTTAATATATTGGGACACTTTATTTCTAAAGTTCATAATTTATGTAATGCATTATATATTTGTACAGTGCCTGGCACTATCAGGCCCAATCTGCTTGTGGTCTTTAGAAGTTAGCACTATCATAGTTAAATAACTGTCATTATAATTATCACCAAATATGGAAATCTTTGAAAATATTTAACTATTATAGAGCTGTGTGTCACATTTCAAGTAGTATTTATATCATTTATTGACAGAAATAACTGTGCAGCCTACTTCACTTTACAAGTCTTTTTATATATATATTGAAATGCTGTCTTAACCACACTCATTCGTCTCCCACTAGTGTTACAGAATCATAGAACTAGAAGGGACCATGAGAGGTCTCAAGTCCAGTCCCCTGCACTCATGGCAGGACTAAGTACATCTTAAACCATGTCATGTTTGTAAACCAACTATAATGTATGTAGTGAAACCTGCTCACTGGGCCTGAACCTCCAAAGCCACCATATGAGCCACTCCATTTGAAGGAAATAAGAGCTTTCATCTCAATCTTGACATTCCACCACCTCTGTAACTCCCATTTGCTTCCCTGAGACTCTTGCATATAGTGCCTAATTCAAAGCTCAATGAAGTCAATAGAAAGTCTCTCCTTGACTGCAGTGGGTATGGATCAGGCCCTGGAGGGCTCAGACATAGTAAACTCGGGTATTCATTTCCAGGGATAAAGAACAGTTGTGCCAGTTTGTTTTAATGCACTGGAATGTAGAAACTGCTGCTCCAGTCTGAGAGAAATTGCTTTGATTAAATGCAAGCCCAGTCTCCATGGTGCTGAGCACACTCCTTCAATTGGCACTCCACATCTTGCTGTATATGGCTCTTCTGTACCTGCACTGGCAATCGTCTAGGACAGCGGTTCTCAACCACTGTGTCAGGACACATTACTGTGTCGCCATACAGTGATACGTGTCACAGAGAGTCGGGGCAATGGATGGATTTGGCCTGGGGGGATGGGTTGGTGTGTCCTGTAGGGTCATGATACGCAGCCAGCTGTGTCGCGACCTGTAGTAGATTGAGAACCACTGGTCTAGGACACTCATTTCCTTCCTCTTGTTGGTTTTAATTAGAATGTTTTAATGGTCTCCTGCTAAGGTGATATTTCAAAGGGGTTAGGACAGAATTATCCATTTTGTAAAAATATATCTTCCATCCGTTTAAAAGTATGAATATTTTTTCCTCATAGTTCCTGGTTACTTTAAACAGTCACATCATAACATCAGATACCAGTTTAGAGTTTTTCAATAGTCTGCATTCGTGGTGGGGACGGAGGGAAGCATTTTGCAAATAACGAGATGGGAAGTGAGATAGTCTAAATATTTCCTTTGCACCTCTGCAGTTGGGCCCTACCTTATCTGCCTCGCTGGGGGCTCTCCATGTGCTGTCAACACGCTTAGAAATATATCCTCCAGAAGTGGCTGAATTTCGAGATATGACCTCTTCTCATCAGCGTCACTCCCAAAGTTAGTGTTGTCTGACACTGTAAACATTATTTCTAGAAGCCTGCATTTTGTGAGTGCTACTTTCTGGAATAATGAAAAACAAAATCATTGTGGCAATAACCAATGGCCAGATTTTTAAAAGGTATTTGGATGCCTAACTCCCACTGGCCCCAGGTTCTGAGGATAACCCTAGTCTCTCAAAGAATCCCCTAAAGCCCTATGCTGGAAGGAGGTTTCCTTTGAGTTCCTGACAAGGACTTTGGAACAGTCAAAGAAGAGTCTGCCTATGTTCATTTTAAATAAGACTAGTGCCTAGGAGGACAGGACATTGTGTTTCAGTGAGCAAACCAAAATGGACATTGATAAAAATACTAATTTGTTACCATAATAAGCTCACTAGTTGTTCAGTTCCTCTCTAGATGAGATCATAATCACTAGGTTTTGGCATAGACTCAGCTACTAATAGGTGTCAGATGAAAATCTAGAAACTTAATAAGAAAATATATCAAGAGGGGTATTTTTATGGTACCTATAAATGGTTTAGATTTATTCAGGCAAATTTAAAATCATGACTAAAATGTGTTCACCGTGAAAATGACATGGGGCACTCCACATACAGGATGAATATGTTCAAATTCCCCTTAGAAGATATGGACAAACACTTAAAGAAAACCTCTCTCCCTTGCGCCCTCTTTAGATTGCTAATCAGCTGCATGTTACCCTTCAGTATCAGACCGTTCAAAAAGATTTCCAGGACCTGTGCTAGTAATGTTTCACAAAAGGAAACAGATTTTCTTTAAATTAACTTTTCCAATTATTTTGCCAAACATTTGCCTCTTGAATACTTGATACATAGAAGAAAGACAGAGGGGGATTTCTAGAGGGAGAAGCAATAACTTCACAGTATTCCCTGTAGCCACTGATTGCTTCCCTTTTGCTCTAAAGTAAACCAAGCAGAAAGACCACATGGAACAGCCTTTGCCAAGACTGTAATGTGTTAACAACAATCTGTTCTATTGTGCAAAAGCATCATTTCACTCCCTAGAGAGAAAGAATTAGGTAGCATAAAACACTGGAATAGAAACATATTTTTAACTCACCGTTAGGCTGTGTGTTGGGTTTACAACACAGACAAGTTGCCCAGAAGCTGAAAAAACCCTCTTAGCCTTGTAATGTTGAAACCTAAGGTGAATAAGATCTAATACAGCCCCAAAGCACTGGGTGAAGAAAAGCATCACAACTTTGTTGTTGTTGTTGGGTGAGGAACGCACAAAGGAGACTGTCAGTCCTTGAGACTGGTGAAGGAGTGCAGCCTGTGAAAACTACACTCCTGCACAGCTTAGCATGCCTTCATATTCATCATCAAAATAAGACCGTTAGAATCTTGCAGCAGTGGGTCAGCCAATCAAAAGGAGCGAAATGTTATCCTTGAGGTCCAGAGACAGCCAATAACAAATTGCCCCCCCCCCCACAAAAACTCCCTGATGAATTGAGCCTGGTGGAGAATGCATTATTGAGCATTACCATACATCAGCACATTGCATTTATCTTGTGATTACAGTCAGCCATACATAATGCTGAGGAGATATCCAGACAAAATTGATTGCTTAATGTCTCCATTTATTAATTGACTTAATTTAACACAAAAGTTCTCTAATATCAAGGATAAATGTAAATCATTAAAAAAAAATCCACCAGTAAAAGTATTAGAAAGTAACCGAAAGAATTAAGTATACTCTGTGTTTTACTTACAAAAGCAGCTTGGGGAAAAAAATTAAATATTAGAAGAGTGTTATACATTCTTCTAGGGATTAAGTAGAAGCAGATTTGTGTTTATAAATACATTTATAGATGTGTGTTTGTAAACTGCAATTTGGATTTATGGCACGCTAATGCTTTCTGAATCTTATTCTCAACTATTTTACATCAAAGAAATTCCAAGCGTGCCAATATATCCTTCTGAAAAACGTAAGACCAGCTTTTCAACTGATGTAAATTGGCACTGTTCCATTAAAGTCACTGGAGCTACTCTGACTTACACTAGCTGAGGATCAGATCCATGGCATCTAAAATGGAGTAATTATTGGATGCTGGAACTAGAAGAGCACAAAAAGGCATAGTGTATGCTTCTAAAAATAATGAAATACATGATGCATGAATGCACCCACACAGAGAAACTAACACTGAGGGGAAAGTGGCTTGTAAATCAGTAGAATAATTACAAATGCAGAAGTCTTTTACTTGTCATTCATTTGCATATTGGTGGGCAGCAAATTGCTAATTAACCACTAGATTGTCCTAGAGTTAAAAATGGGACTAAGATCATCCATGCAAAATAATTTGCTTTTCTATATTATTACCAATATCTCTCTAATTCAGCCGGCAAGAGACATTGCCCCCAAACCGTCGGGACTTGTTAAACTTGAATCTCATAACAGACAGGCGTTTACAGGGGTGGAAGTTTCATAGCAAATGTGTGGCTCAAAATGCTTATTCATTTGGTGGGACAATCCTGTGTGATGTTGCTCTGCTTGTTAATAAATCAAAGAGGGCTAATTTAATTAGCTCTCTCCCAGTACTTCCTATCAGGGTGCTATTTAGGATTGCTGGCTAAGTATTCAGATGGCTTATTTAGCCTTTGTAATCCTTTTCCCTTCAGAGCATAACCAATAAAAGTAGCTCTTTGTTGTTGTTTTTTTTAAATGTGAGACCAGCCTTGGAGCAGAATTCTGTTCAAGACAGACAAGCCCACATACTGAGCTCACTCCAATCTGTGACTGAATTGTCACAACTGCTAGTTCCTAAATCAATACTGTCTCTGCCAGACTGCAGAGAAAACCTTGAATAGATAAATGTGTGGGATATTGTGAAATTCTGGTACAGTAGGTGATGCAAAGAGAAAAAAAATGGGAACAAAAAGTTTGCTTTTAAAATTAGGACAAAAGATATTCCTTGCAGTTCTGGGAATGTGTATTGAGAGTTTTTTTTTCAAGTAAGTTTGAAGAAGAACTGAGCAAACAGTACAATGAATCCATTTGATAAAAGTAGTCTCTTTTCTCTTCATGAATTAGCTACAGACAAATACATTTAAAAAATCTGATAGTTATTTGAAATTGTTCACACATTTTATGTGAACATATTTTAAACTAGGAGTTGTCAAAGCACATATTTTGCAAATAATTTCTTGTGCTAATGAATGTTGTTCATTATTTATGATGTCTCACTTAAATCAGACGGGATTATTTCTATTTCCCTGATTAGATGGTTGAAATGTTTATAAACAGTAAGGACCAGATTTTTAAAATGTCTCTAGAAGCCTACCATTGCAGATTGGTGGTAGCTGGAATTTTCAAAAATGACTTGATGACTAACTCTGGCTCTAACTGGACAATCAAAGATATTTCAAGAGGGCAACACACTGACACTTTCATGAGTCTTTCACTTTCCACAAGTAATTTTCCAAATATCTATTCACTGCTATGATATGTTTGCTGAAAATGTCCTGGAGGAGAATGATTACAACTGATGGTATCTTGTAGCTATCATCTGTACACATGTTCATCAATAATCTTTTGCAGAATTTGACCTAGTTATAAATTATAAGGCATAAATGTGTTACAATTTCCATACCCTTTATTTCTATTTTAGGTACATAGGGGCAAATTCTCCTTTCACTTACATGTGTTGCACACTGGTGTAACTCTATTGCATTCAGTTCTTACCAGTGGGAGTGAGAGGAAAATCCAGTCCAGATGGTGGATTTACTTGATCAATACAATTTAATTATTAATCCCATGTTTTTGTAGTTTATTACTAGTAAATCCCAAGGTAATTATTTCCACATTATCTAACCATGGGCTAGATCCTTAGTGAAAGCTGAATCTGATAAATGAGCACAACCCTGTGACATCAGAGCAGTGAGTGTGTGTTTATAATTGCATAATACTTTCCATTAAGCTGTTACTGCTGCATGGTACTAATGGCTATGTCTACACTGATAAGTTAGTTCGAATTAAGGAGGCTTAATTCGAACTAACTAAAGCCATGGCTACACGAGGCTTTAGTTAATTCAAATTGAGGGCTTCCTTAATTTGAACTAATAAGTTCGAATAGGGTATTCGAACTAAAGGGTTAATTCGAACTAATAAATTCCAATTAGCCAATATGGCCATGTTAATTCGAACTAATTTCTTAGTTCGGACTAACCAGCCATTGAAATGAATGGGGATCGCTAATTCGAACTAAGTTTTCCTAGTTCAAATTAAGCTAATTCGAACTAGCTAAAATTAGTTCGAATTAGTTAGTTCAAACTAACTAATTCAAACTAATTTTAGCAAATGTAGACATAGCCAATGTGATTATAGGTCAACCATATAAAAAGAGCTCATCAGATCTCTCATTTAAGGGTTAAAATTTTTCTGGTGTGTTCTCTGGACTTTTATTTGCCTCTCTCCCGCATTCTAAATTCACCTGAAAGCTGCAAACACGTGTTAATTTGTCAACATCCCAACCCATTATCTGAAGTGGAAAACAAGGGGCTACACTGTAGCACGTGACAGGGACAGTTAAGACACGCTAGCTGCAGGGGTTCCCCAGTCCAATCTTGGGGTCTGATCCCATCAGAGATGCAGTGAAATACGATTGTGAGGTTTTGCTGCTAGTGTTCAAAGGCTGAGCAGTATGGCGTACATGCTGCCCAAGAGCTCTATGGAGACACTGAGCCCCTTGGGGAGCCAGGAGCCCTGTTTCTCCACACGTCCACTCTGTAGTCTCTTACATCTATGCATAATGAATGCAAATGGTGTCAAATGCTATCATTGTGCATGTGTGACTGTACCAAGGGCAAGGCAGAGATGAGACAGGCCCAAGACTTGTTTCCCTAAGGGATTCCCCACCATCCTCAATCTGTGTGGCACAGATTTTTCAGGGTATTTGTGAGGAGAGCACACTCTGAATGTTGGACCTTCTAGCCAGGAGCCTTAATGAAATACGTTCCTAGACTACGTACCTGACCTAAGTTCCCAGAGAGACTATTGATGTGTTAATATTTTCAAACTCTCCCGCAGGTAACACATTTTTGCAAGACAAAGTGTCTGTGCAAATTAAGCACAAACAAGGCAGAGAACAAAATGGATGAGAAGTCAGGGGTTTTGCCAGTCATGAGGTGAAGCTGCAGGGAGATTAGGTCCCTGTAGCTATCCAGTCACTACTAACACACTCCGCACTTTGATGTCTAAGCTCCTGAGGCTAGATATCCATTTTGCCAGGTTTGTTTTTAGCTGGAGTTGTTGAGGTGAAATTGAGACTCTAGTTAGGAACTGCAGGTGTCCAGGCAGGAGGAATGAAGCTTGTAAAATGTTCATTTGAAAGGCTGCAGTTTGATCGTTTTTTTCTTTTTTTTACTGGACACCTTTTTGGGATGACCTTTTTAAACTCTGCCTTCTCTTCCTCCCCTCCACTTCCTTCCTCTTTCTAAGTCACCAGCTAATTTGGAAGACAACACTACAGGAATGGCCACAGTTCAATAAAGACTACAAAAAGTAGCAATAAACTAGAAAGGGGGGAGATGGCTTAATCAATGGTCTAAGATGAAGGTTTCAAATGCCTAAACCTGGCAGGTTTTACTCAACCCTAGTTTTTTTTTCCAAGGATGGATTTCATTCCTGTGTCTTTTGAATGCAACCTTAAAAACATAGTCCTGTCTGCAGTATCTTGAGTTTAACAATCTTCTGGCAGATTTTATGAGTTTGTACCTATGTCGTTAGTAAAAAATGTCATTCTCTACATTTAGGGTGCACCAAATTATAACCTGGAGGAACCTAATTCTGTTCCCATTGACGTCAGTGGCAAAGCATCCATGGGTCTGATTTTTCCACCTACTCACAGCAGTAAATCAGAAGTAGTACCACTGAAGTCAATGAAGTGTAAAACTAGGGTAAGGGATAGGAGATACAGGCCCATATATTTTAAATCCAGAAAGACGATAATAGCTATATATTCTAACCTCCTGCATAACATAGGTCACTTACTGGCACTCAGTTATTACTGCATCAATCCCAATAATTTATGGCTGAATGAGGTAATATATTTTTAGAACTTCTTGGTTTAAAGTCTTTAAATGATAGAAAATCTACCACGTCTCTTGGTAAATTGTCCCAGTGGTTATTTACCCTCATGTTAAAAATGTGCACCTTATTTCCAGTTTCCAGCTACTTATCTAGCTTCAGCTTCCAGCCAGTGGATCTTTGTCAGCTAGATTAAACAATTCTGTAGGATCAACTATTTTCTCCCCATGCAGGTAGTTATCTAGACCATGACTGAGTCATGTCCTAACATTCTCTCCATTAAGCTAACTACTCGGATTTCCTTTGAATGCTCATTGTGAAGCATATTTTCAGACCTTGACTCACACTAATAGCTCTTCTGGGAACCCTCTTCAATTCTCCAACATCTTTTTAAAAATGTGGACACCAAAACTGGATACAAGATTGCAGTATTGGTCTCACCGGTGTTGCATACAGAGAGAGTATCACCTGCCTACTGGTTAATATTTCCCTGATTATGTATGTATACATATGTTAGCTATTTTGGCTGCATGATCACACAAGGAGTGCTTGTTCATTTGACTGTCTACCAAGACAAGAGCTAGTCAACATTCTTCTGCACAAACGTATTTTTCTCAAAAATGGACTTTTTAAAAAATATTATATTTGTGAACAACTCTGTGTTTTCAAAATGTTCCATTTTTTTCAATAAATTCTCCAAATTTTATCCAATATTTTTGTTGCAATCTTACTGAAATTTGTATCTAAAATTGTTTTTAAATAACTCAGCATATTTCATTCCTAAAGCCTCGGTTTAGAGCAAAAAACCCACCAAAAACAATTTGGAAAATCATTTAGATAAAAATGTAACTAAAAATATCAAGTGAAAATGCCATGGTAAAAGTCAAATACGGGGAAATTTTTAATTCTGTGAAAGAGAGAAAAATTCTGAAATTTTTCATGCTGTTGTTTATTCATTTTTTAACTGGCTTCATCCATGACTCTTAAGCTCTTCCCAGAATGTCTACTTTCCATGATATAGTCCCCTAGCCTTTAAATGTTTTATTCCTAGCAGAGGCGTTGTTGCCGTCGGGCTGGCAGGGCATCGGCCCCGGGTAGAATAGCCTGAGCCCCGGATCTATTTTCCCCAGCAGGCAGAGGTTAAAGTAAGGGGGAACAGTTCCGGGGCTCCCAATTTTTAGGGGCCAGCATTCCAGGGCCCCTAAAAATAGAAAACCCAGGCGGAATGCTGCGTTTCCCCCAGGGGCCCCAGCAAAGCCACAGACTCCTGCTGCAGCCAGGCTGGGGAGATTCAAATCTCCCACCCTGAGCAGGCTCAGACAGAGCGTGCTCAGGGCGGGAGCGGCCTGGCCCAGAAGCGGCTCTGCCGGCCGTCCCTGCAGCTCCGAGCCTCCGGCCAGGTAAGGGGGCTGGGAGGAGGAGACAGCGGCGGGCAGTGGGGCCGGGAAAGGGACACAGGGGAGAGGGACAGAGGAGCCGGGAAAGGGGCCCCAGGCCTGATTTGGCCACGCTGCCTGCCCGTGATGGCGGCGGCAGAGGGGCAGGATCAGGCCCAAGGGACCGGCATGCGGTGGTGGGAGCAGCGGGGCAGAATCAGGCCCGAGGGACCGGCGTGCAGCGGCAGAGGGGCAGAATCAGGCCCAAGGGGCCGGTGTGCAGCAGCAGAGGGGCAGAATCAGGCCCGAGGGGCCGGCGTGCAGTGGCAGAGGGGCAGGATCAGACCCACGGGGCCAGCGTGCAGTGGCAGAGGGGCAGGATCAGGCCCGAGGGGCCGGTGTGCAGCGGCAGAGGGGCAGGATCAGGCCCGAGGGGCCGGTGTGCAGCGGCAGAGGGGCAGGATCAGGCCCGAGGGGCCGGCATGCAGCGGCAGAGGGGCAGGATCAGGCCCGAGGGGCCGGCGTGCAGTGGTGGCGGCCGGCAGCATGGCCTGATCCAGCTCCTCTGCCGGCTGTCCTGCTCCGCCGCCGCAGGCCAGTCCCGGGCCTTTGTATCAGGGGTTAAGGTAAGGGAGGAACGCGGAGACCGGGGGTGGGAATGGAGGGGTCCGGACTCGCGAGTCCATCGAGGAAGGGGTCGGGATGGGGGGGCTGGGGAGGGATGGATGGAGTTAGAGGCCTGGGGAGAGGTGAAGGGGGCATGGGGACAAGGAGACTTGGTGGGGGCTGGGTCATGGTGGGGGGACTGGCTGGGGGTGGGGGCTGGGGGTGTGGCCTAGCTGGGGAGCGGAAGCTAGCAGGGAGTGGGCTGGGGGGCCTCAGCCCTGGATCTTTTTTCTATCCAGCAATGCCCCTGATTCCTAGGAGTATGTCTACACCGGCGCCTTAGGTTGACTTAACGATGCTTAAGTCAACCTATAGAAAGCTGCATCCACAATGGGAGCTTCTTAAGTTGAGTTAATAACACCACCTCTGAAGGTCGACTTAATACTTAAGTCGACCTTATTAAGTCGACTTAAGTCACTATAGATGGGTATGTCTACACTGGAGACAATATTACATCATTAAGTCAGCTTAAAGTATAGATGCTCTGTTAAGTCAATGTAACAAGGTCGACTTTAAGTTGACTTAAAGTCAACTTAAAGTCCACATTGTTAGGTCGACTTAACAGATCCTTCAGTGTAGACATACCTTCTATGTATACACTTAGTTTTGATTGCATACAATCATACGCGTTGTTTGATTGCACCCAGTTTACCAAGTAATTCAGATCACTCTGTATTAGTGATCCTGTTCCCCACCATTATTTACCACTCCAGTATTTAGCTCTTCAAACATTATCAGCAGTGATTTTGTATTTTCTTTCAGATCACTGATGATAATCCTGAAAATCATTGTGCTCAAAACCAGTTGCTGAGAACCATTGCCACTTGTTGATGATTCCCCATTAATTGCATTTTGAGAGCTATCACTTAACCAGCTTATATCCATTCAGTATGTGTCCTATTAATTTTCCTCATGCTAATGTTGCATTAGGATATTGTGCAGTTCTAAGTCAAACACCTGACAGGTTAAGTATGTATTTGTGAAAAGGAGAGAAGAGAGAGTCCCACTGACTGCATGGAAACAGAAGTAAAGCCCAGCAGTCTTGCTTGGGTGCCAGCCTCTATTTCAGGGTTGGCTGCATTTCAGTGATGCTGCAGTGAAGAGTTTGAAGAGAGCTTTGGAAGGAACAATATTACATCAGAGTAAATTCTGATGATCTGGTTAAAATCAGGTTTCACTGTCAGTCTTGGGAAACATAGGGCCTGGTTCCCCATTCTCTTACTTTTCTTTTATGCAAAAGTAACTCTGCTGATGTCATGTTTCTGCTATATGAAATGGGTTCTGAGAGAACTAAAATTGTGGGCTGCCAATGAGTGGACTGCGATGTTGCTGGCTGACAGTCATAGAACTAGCTGCATTTGTGTTGGTGGGAATTCAAAACTGATGTGGCTGTGTGATAGTCTATATTCTTTATGTTTCTCTTTGCTCCTGTCTTTCATTAATTCATCTTGTGTGGGAACTGTGTAGCTGGGCCTCTTTGGATCAGATCCTCACCTCTGGATATCTCTTTCTTAGCTGTCTATATGAAAGCACATGCTTGTGGCCATACCAGACTCTGCAAAGAGTTTCTTGGTCCCTGGCTCTTGTCTCTCAGGGATTGTGTAGTCCAATGAGCATTCACAGAGGACCTTCCCTAAGCCCCATGCACAGCAAACATGAATTAAGCTACCATAGCTATGTCATTTTTATTAAGCATACCATTCTCTTCTTAGATCTACTTATTCACTTTGCCAACTGTGCTCTGCTTGCTCCTGTCTTGATGAGGCTTTTGCCTGCAGCCTAGAGCAGCCTAATGGCCAACTGATGTAACTGCGACTACACAGATCTAGACTAGTCTACCTGCCACTGGATATCATCTTCTATTTGGCCATCACATCAAGACTATATCTAAATCTTGCTAATTCTTTCTGCATAACATTTCTAGTACACAGCCTTTTCTATTCCTCCACACAGCCAAAAACTCTTATCTAGGTTCTCAACTGGCATTTCAGTTATTGTATCATCCTTTTTTCTGGCCTTGATTAATGTTCTCCTCTCCCACTCTCAGGCCTTGTCTATACTAAAAAACTGGTCCATCCAGTGTAGAACCACTCAGTCGATCCTGGAAGCACTCTCTGGTTGACTCAGTAACTCCATTCCTACAAGTGGAGTAAGGTTGCATCGACCAGAGAGCACTTCAAGTTGATGCAGCTGAGTGAAGACAGCGCAGTAAGTAGCAGTAATTAAGTCAACCAGAGATATGCATTCTGTGGCACTTCGAATGCGAATCTCCTGCCAACTTAGCCCTGTAGTATAGACCAGGCCTCCGTCATGCATAATGCTGCTGCAAAGATCTTTTTCTTAGCCTGTGACGTTAACCATGTCACCCCTTTCTTTGAATCCCTCCACTGATAAGCTACTTGTCTTTCCTTTCAAGGCCCTTCACAACCTATCACCACCGCACCTATCTCTCACTCACTATCCAAAGGTTGACTCACAACTCCAGTCAGCTCATTATGCCAGCCCCCATTATCCACTGGTTCAATTTTCAAACAAGCACCTTCATGATGATACCCACATGCCTGGGACAACCAGGGTTTAAAAAACAGCTCTGGGCTCAGCCAGCCAGACCAACTCCACATGGAAGAAGTGTGTACCTATTGGAAGAAGAATTAAAAGGCAGGAAAAGAGCTCACTTGTTGCCAGAGCAGAGACAAGAGCAGACCTGCATCCTGGAGCTGAGAAGAGATGAAGGAAAGGCAGAATCTTTCCCTAAATCAACTGCCCAATGGTTCCTCCCTGGATGAAGGAAGGACCTGCTGCAGAGACTGCCTGAAAAGGAAGAATTCCCCTCTCCCTCTCGCATGAACTCTGGGTTTTGTTAATTCCCTTTATTTTGTTATTCCCCAGCAGGGGAAAGTCTTAGGACTTATCTGACCCTGGGGCGCAAGGCCATGCCACAGCAGGAGGCAATTGCCACTTCACGAATAAGAGAATTACCTCACTATATGCAACTGCCAGGAGTTGCCTCATTTCATGCTGCCTTACCCTAGATTGCGACCTTGGGACAATTGCGGGAGAGGGATAAGAAGTGGTGCAGGGAGGACAGCCGTAAGCACCTCAGTTATCAGATCACTGATAGTCTCCAAAAAGTCCTGGCTCAGAGCCTGGTGGAGTGGGAGGGGTTCAGCTCCCCTAGCAACAACCCCCCTGCCAGTCACAGGGCCAAAGCCCCTGACCACTTGGCAACACTCCTCTACCAACTACTCCCACCAGTAAGGATTGTTACCTACACCTTCAAAACCTTCCTTAGAACTTTCACTTGCTGTGACACCTGCACAAACATTGTCAATGGCTAGGCTGCTAGTGTGCAAAGACCACAGCCCACCACGGTTACTGTATTGTATCATTGTTCCTTGTACTCTCCAGTCAGTCTATCTGTATCCATTGTCTCCTCTCATATACATAGTGTTGTGTAGTGGGTTGCTATAGTAATAGAATTAGATCATTAGGGTGTTAGATAAAACCGGTTCGGTTGGTTTTAGTTCTCCCCTATAAAGCCACACATCTTGGACTCCTCGTTTTGTGTCTGTTTCTAACATCTTTTTGGATACAAGGTCCCAACATAACACTTAGATGGTGAGCTTGTTGGGGGAAGGACAGTCTTTTTGGTCTGTGTTTAAGCACTTAGTACAATGGTCATGCCTGGGCTTCTAGAGTATGTCTACACTGGAGACTCTGTTAAGTCGACTTAACAAGGTCGACTTTAAGTCGAGTTAAAGTTGACCTTGTTAAGTCAACTTAGAGAGTCCACACTGAAAACTCCTGTCGACTGCCTGCATCCACACTGGCAGGCGCTAGGTCAATGGAGGAGTGGTGCGTTGTGGGTAGCTGTCCCACATGGCACTGGGCCTGGAGGCCAATTAAGTTGATTTAAGGGCTTTCCTCGTCTACCCTGGCTTAAGTCGACTTAATAAGGTTGACTTAAGCATTAAGTTGACCGTAAGAGGTAGTGTTATTAAGTCGACTTAAGGAAGCGCTTAAATGGACTTAATAAAAGCCCAGTGTGGACGCAGGAGTCTGTAGGTCGACATAACCTTCCTTAAGTTGACCTAAGGCTCCAGTGTAGGCGCTATGATAATACTAATAATAAAGATTCCTCCTCACCTCATTTGCTATGTAAGTCTACTTATTCACCTTCACTGTAGGCAGTTTGTACCACTGCAGGCTTTCAATACTGTCATCTAAAGGGCTCTCTTATCAATATGTAACTAGCTCCACCTGATGTACCATCCATTAACTTGGCCCACGTCTCTTTCCTCAGCTATGTGATGAAAGTCAAAGTGGCAGCTTGCACAACTTACTTAGTACAGACCTGCTGAGCAGGACTTTTCTTGTTAACCTTCATTCAGCATAAACTTACATCTCCCTCTGGCATAGAAGGACATTAATGCTATAAGGGATTTTAAAAAGACACCTCTCCAATGTGATTATTATTAGTACAGGAATATTCTAGCTACTGGGTCAAGAGGGGAATTCTGCATTTCTCCTTGAGTGATGTCTGGTGCCCAGGGAATGAGGTTGCCTCCATCTTCTTAATTTGTTCCCATCAAACTGCTACATTCTTCATTGACCCTCTGCTGGTTTATTAACAGGACTGTTTATAGCAATATCTCATGCCACGTCTATCTGTGAATGTTACAGAAAGAGAGAGTCTCCTTTAATGCTCAGGAGCAAACCGATAGCTTGATAACAACATTTTGCACTTTCATGCTGTTATTAGCTAAAGTAACCACCAGGATTTCCTATGCATGATAACTGCCTGGTTAAACTGTCAGCATAATATAGTGCCCACATGTGAGTCATGCTGCATTGGGCTACATCAGCTCAGAAAGCTAATGTAACCTAATAGCATATCTCACCTTGTGTCAGAGGAAAAGAAAGCACCCAAGAAACAGGTTGTTTCTGCATGAGCTGTATCTAGTGCAATGAGGCGCCCCTCTAATATTTAATAGGTTTTAGGGGGTGAGTTATTTCAATTGACAGCATGCCTCATTTTGAAAGGCTGCCTTTCTTCTCTGGCATTTGGGATTGAGTGCTATATTTAACCTGAGCAAACAGCAGCCAGCAGGGCAGATTGGAGACAGCTCTAGTATCACCATATCATTTTGTGACTCTGCTCTTCTCCCCAGTGCTGATGTGTGCTCAGAATTTGGTTCTGTCACTGAGCAAGATATGATCATCTCAAATGGATTGTAGGCTTTTTGTCTCCAAGAGAAAAACAAAAACAAATACAAAATCCACACACACAAAAATACCCACTATCTCCTGTGGGTCAGAGCATGATCTTAAGAAACAGGAGAGTCCTGGGAAGGGAAAATGTTCTGCTATGAGAGCAAAGCAAAAGCAGTCAGTGCTATACCCAACCATCTAATTCCTTTCTCCAACACACAGAAAAGATGCCTAGTTAGGGTTTGTCTACAGGGATCCACAGTGCACACTACAGGGGTGTGATTTCTAAAGCATGCTGATGGGCTGCACATTAGTCTGTGTAGAATAGAGCCAGCTTGTGCAATCTCTAAATTCCTGAGTGTGTGAGAGCCTGAACGTCAATGAGCAAAATTAAAGCTAACCTGAGAACAGCAGTTAGCAAGGTGATTATATGGCTCCCATGACTGTAGAAAGGTGTGACATTCCCTTTCCCAGGATTTGGTCTGGTGTGCCACTATGACAATTCCCTCCACCCCCCTGATCTCCACTCCTGAACCCCAATTCACTCTGCTATGCCAGGTGACAACTCACTCCTGCGTCACTCCACACCAGCCTCCTGTGTGTAATCGGTCCCAGGCCATGGATGTGCACTCAGGGGACAGTTCCCCAGTGAGCACTCCCAGCCCCCAAGTACTACACCGGGAACTTCCATCCTGCAGGGATTGGTACCTGTGATGGGGTGAGCTTACCCCATACTAAAGAGGCCCAGCAAACTCTGTGGGCGATGGAAGCTCCACCTGTTAAGCCCTGTTGGGCAGTCTCAGACTGCTGCCCCAGCACAAAAGGGAGCAGCTCAGCTCAGTCTTGACTGACCAGTGAAGAGGGAAGACCTGCGCTGGAAGCTCCGAACCAGGAGTGTTATCAGCCCCAGGCAGCAGGAGAGACCAACCCTGGAGGAAGCGAGTGGGAGCAACCACACAGTGAAAGCCGCCCCAAGGCTGAACCCCAGGCACTGACGATGGCTGGCAGACTCCAGGAACCTCCAGAGAAGCCGCTAACAGCCTGCATTGGAGGTGAGGAGGCATGGACCAGGACCCTGCTGGAGGATAACTCCCTGCTCAGGTAGGAAGTAGCCCAGGGGGCCTGAGTTGTGGAGTCTGGGATGGTACGGCTGAGAGCCAGCATGTTTCAGTGTGGATCCCCACTGGCTGGGTGCCATAAACCTGGCACTGATAGGGTCTGTGCTGGGGTTCAGTGGAGTGGGGGGGGCCTGAGCCCCCCCCCTACCTGCACACCTTCCCCCGTAAGGACTTCATGCTGCCCTGACCCAAGGGCCTGTTTTTTGATTGTGGCCGCTAGGCCGTGTTGCCCTGACCCAAAGGCCTGTTTATGGTCTCTGTGGCCACTAGGCCATGCTGCCCTGACCCAAGGGCCTGTTTATTGACTCTGGCCACTAGGCCATGCTGCCCTGACCCAAGGGCCTGTTTACTGACTCTGTGTCCGCTAGGACATGCTGCCTTGACCCAAGGGCCTGTTTATTGACTCTATAGCCGCTAGGCTGGGCTGTCCTGAACCCAAAGGGCTGTACATTGACTCTGTGACCACTAGGCCATCCTGCCCTGACCCAAAGGGTGGTGTTTATTGACTTTGTAAGGTCACGGAGACACCATCCTCGCTCATGCCCCTCAGACTTTCCCCACCTGGGGGCTCACGGGAGGGCCCAGTCTGCAACAGGACCCTTCCCCAATCACTATAGGCCCATAGACTCCAATTCACCCATTTATCAAAGAACTGGGAATGCCCAGTCTCACTCATTCATACTCTCTAAAGTTCACACAGCTTTAGATAAAACAAATACTAGATTATTGATTAGAACATGAAGATGATTTTAAGTGAGTATGTAGGAAATCAATGCACAATTATTTAATAAAGGAGTCAGGAGTTACCACAAGCAAATAAAAGATATAAAATACATGCTAACCTAACAACACTGTCCAGGATTACTCTTTCTAGTTTATTCTCATCATTCTTATCCACAAGACTGAATGCTGGTGGTGTTCAGCCAGTCTTAGTCCTCCTGGCCAGGAGGATAGGCCCAGTCTCTTGGAGTTGTTTTCAAGATGGTGTTTCTCAGGCAAAAAACCTCTCATAGTTCCAAGTATATGTGCTTGTTTTCAAGTTCCTCCACCTTCCAGCCAAGTGATCTTCTTTGTTCAGAAAAGGCAGGAGATCTCCCCTTCTCCTGTGCTGCTGTGTGATTCTTTGTCCCACCTGAGCCAGGGACCTCAGTTTGCATTGCCTTTGTCATCCACCTCTTCAGCTTCCATGCTGAGAGGCAACCCTGAGGGTCTGTCTGAGCCATGTAAAACACCTGGAAACATGCTTCACATCTATACACATACATGATGCTGCATGAAACATGACACCCTAACAATGATGCAGAGTATGTTATGTACATTCATAAGGGAACCTCTTGCATGGCATAACTGGCCTCAGACCCTACCATTACATTGCAAAAGTGGACAGAGAAGTTATACAGATCATACCCTAGCGGTGCACGGATGTGCATGCTGTGACAGAAGGGAGTACTTATCAGCTATGAATACATCACGGGCGCTTTATGTTTTATAGGGAGGGTGCAATAACATTGGTGAGTCAAAGACTGTACTGATCTGCTGCCGCATTCCTCCTAGTTCTTTGCTTTCTTAGGTCATCCTAAAACCAGTGTGACACACTGGCTTCTATGGGTGACTCCCAATGGATGGCAGAAATTCCAGCTGGTTGGGGAGTCCAGCAGTGTGAGATATCTTCCATCACTATTCTGCCAAGAGGCCCACAACTTGCCAGCACAGCTCCAGAATGGGTGGCTGTGGCCAGGATAGCTAGGGTGGCCCCAGCACTGATTCAGCACAAATTCCAGGGAACCTCTGCCAGAAAGGCTTCTAGGGGGCTGTGCTCCCCCGAGTGAATCCCCAAGAAAAGGCACTGATGAAAGCATGGCCTGACCTGTCCTGGTGGTGAATCCCCCATGTGGGTCCAGTTGCCTCCTAAGTGTGGAGGGTGCAACCCTCAGCATTTATTCTGCCTATAAAGAGCTCTCCAGGATATACAGCTATCAGGACTTGTAGGTTCTAATCTCTTCTGCTAACCTCAAGTAAGTCATTTAGCCTCTCTGTCTCTCAATTTACCGATTTGCAAAATGGACATCATAGAACCTACTTCACAGGGGAGTTGTGACACTTAATTAATAACTCTCTGCGAAGCTCAGGCTCTTGAGTGGGAGGCATTATTGATGTGCCAAGAGCTATCATAATTATTATGTCTTATTGTATCACTGGATGCATCCATCCAGCCAGAGCTACAACGAAGTGACTGCTTGCTTGCATTGTGCTCCTTCTTATCCATATGCACCAAAGGCAGCGTGGCTGCCAATGGTATTTTTTCAGATGATAAATCTTCCAGCAAGTTCCCAAGCTAAACACAGCTGTGCCAGAGACAACACAACAGGGGTTCTTGTCCAGAAGGAAAGATCACTTGTCATCAAACCACACTTTCCTGTCTAATCCCCTTCGCCCTCTAAGAAATCCATGCAGTTCCGACTCTGCGTCTACACTTGTAAATTAAGTCGACTTAAGCTTGCTTAAGTCGACTTAATTTACCCCCCGTCTACACTACAGTTTCCTTAAGTCGACTTAAACAGCTTGCTTAAGTCAACTTAAGGAAAATAAAGTCGACTTTATTAAACCTAGATTTAAGTAGACTTAAGGCTTAATTCTACTTTTTAAAGTCGAATTAAGCCAGTGTAGATGTGGGGTAGCCCTAAGTCGACTTAGGGCTACCCCAGGACTACACCAATGCCCTCCCTGCTGGGGGGGGCACAGCGGGAGCCTGGCATGCCCCCCAAAGGGCAGGGCAGAGCCCTGTGTCATGCTGTCTGGATTTAGGGAAGCATTCATGATATTATTTTCTATGGATATCTCATATATGCTATAATCCATAGGAACTATGTCATATTTGGTATCAATAGAAAGGTAGTAATTTGCTGGGAATGATGATATAGTTTATGTCTAGGAATTGTATTTATATTAGAAGTTAGTTAGTTAGGAATTTGGTGTTCTATCTATACTTTAACTTGTGTCATTCTGGAGAAACGCCCTAGATAGGAGGTTGTCAACAACCATTGTGTCCTTAATGGCTCATCAGGTTTCTCCCTTTGGCCCATTGTAACTGGGAGCTTCCTTAACATTAAGGAGACAATGGTTGTAATATTAAGGAAGCTCCTACCTACAATGGGCCAAATGGTTGTTGACAGCCACCTATCTAGGGCATTTCTCCAGAATGACACAAGTTAAAGTATAGATAGAACACCAAATTCCTAACTAACTTCTAATATAAATACAATTCCTAGACATCAACTATATAATCATTCCCAGCAAATTACTACCTTTCTATTGATACCAAACATGACATAGTTCCTATGGATTATAGCATATATGAGATATCCATAGAAAATAATATCATAAATGCTTCCCTAAATCCAGACAGCATCACACCCTGCCCACATGCCCTGCCAGGGTCCCTGTCCCCCTTTTCCTCATTGTACACAAGGGGTGCCCCCCCCCGCCACCGTGGACCCGCCCAAGGTCCTCCTAGCCCCACAAAGTCAACCTAGAGCATCCAGTGTGGACGCTCTAGTTCGACTTTGTAAATTCCCCTTTAAGTCAACTTTAATTTTAAGTGTAGACACACTTTAAAAGGGAACTGGATAAGTTCATGGGGGCTAAGTCCATAAATGGCTATTAGCCAGAAAGGGGTTAAGAATGGTGTCCCTAGCCTCTGTTTATCAGAGGATGGAGACGGATGGCAGGAGAGTGATCACTTGATCATTGCCTGTTAGGTTCACTCCCTCTGGGGCACCTGGGCACTGGCCACTGTCGGTAGACAGATACTGGGCTAGATGGACCTCTGGTCTGACCCAGTACGGCCTTTCTTATGTTCTTATGTTCTTACTAAGTCGACTTAACTAAGTCGACATTAAGTCAACTTAGTTAAAGTCCACTTAAATTAACAAGTATAGACATAGCCACTCTACGTGCCCATGGAACTTTGATGACACACAGCCTCATTCTGATCTCAGTTATACAATGTGAATCAGGACTAACTCTACTGAAGTCAATGGAGTTACACTGACATAAACATGGCATAGGCCATTGAAGTGCTAAGGGCTGTTATTTTTTCTCTGAATTTCTCAATGATTAGTTCCTCATCTCTCTTCATTTCCAATGATGTTAGCTGCATTTCTGCCTCACCCATGTGGCATGGCCCATTTTTTCTACACAGAAAATGGAATAGATGGAACTTCTTGAAGAACCAAATTCTGCCCCAAGACACACATGTGCAGCTCCCTTTTAAGTCAGTGAAGTTTACACACACAGGTATTTGATGCCAGAGTTTGACTCCAGTTCACTTATTTCACCTGTTCATGGTCATGAAAGGAGAAGAGAGATGACTAGTACACTGTGAAATGAATTCATGACCGATGCTGTAATCTAATCTACCTTTTCACTTATGTTGATGTTAGCGGCAATGAAGCTGACTGACACTGTACTGGTAGGCCAGCCAATTTCAATGATGGTTATCTAGCTTACTGGGGGTTATGCCCTGCTGCCAGCCTGCTTTCTTTACTACATGTGAAAACTAGTCTCTTGGGCTTTGTCTACACTTGTAAAGTTAAGTCACCTTAACCAGGTTGACTTTAAGTCAACTTAAAGTCGACCTTGTTAAATTGCCTTAACAGTAGACATAGCCGTCCACACTGGCCTTAAGTCGACTTAATAAGGTTGATTTAGCGCTATTCCCCATCCACACTGGCTTTAAGTCGACTTAAGAAATCGACTTAAGGTTTAAGTTGACTTTCAGAGGTGGTGTTATTAAGTCAACTTAAGCTGTTATTAAGTTGACTTAAGAAAGCACTTAAGTCGACTTAATAAAAGCCCAGTGTGGACGTGGCTTTGTGTGAGTTGACTTAAGCGTCCTTAAGTCAACCTAAGTTGCCAGTGTAGATGCACCCTTGATAGCAGGTACTTCATATGCTAGAAATAGATCATGTTGTTTAGGATGCACTTTTAGCTATTTTGCCACAACTGGCTTACCGCACAAATGCCAAGGACAGACTATCTCCAGAAAGTTATCTTTGTATTCTTTCTTTGGTCCATTTACCGTGTCTTTGCATTTTAAGTGGAAAAGTAATGCTTCCATCATGCTTCAAATCTAATCAGAACAGTAGACTAGGCCATCTGCTAATAGTCTTAGTAATGGAGTTCTGTTGGGACTTGGATGGTGAGGAACAATGTAGGTATCAGTGAGGCAGTGCTTTTTTTTTTGATGGTGCTCAGTGGTACTGAGTCCAGACACCTTTTTTTTTCCACAGCATTGCAGCCCCAGCTCCTGCTGCCACCACCTCTGCCAATGCCAGCCCCAGGTCTCTGGCTGAGTACCATCACCTTTAAAAAAAAAAAAAAAGCACTACAGGGAGGCCAAGCAGGAGAAGGAGGAAGTGGAAACAAAGATAGGAGATGATGAAGGTCTGACTGAGTGTTTTGACTGTGTGGCCAGAAGGAAAAGACTGGCTTTCAGAAATGCTATGGAGGAGAAAGCATCAGGATGTGGATATGGCTGGATGTGTGAGGTAAGGGAAAGGCAGAAATCAAAGATTTTCTCAAAAGTTATCACATCAGCTTTCTGTTGCATACATAAGATCTCATGTAATAATTTGGGCCTACAAATTTACCCTCATTGTGAACTCAACTGTAAAAGTTCATAAAATGTCATAACAACAAATACTAATGGGGAAAGGTATGAAAGAGACAGAATAAATGATTTATTCTAAACAAAAAAAGCTTCCTGTTATAATTCAAAGACTATGTTAAAATCATGCTTGGTAAAAAATAAAATGTGGGACCAGAAAGTAATGAACTAAAATAAGTGTGTTGGATGTTTGACTAATTAGTGGGCAAAATAATGAGGGCATGGGGTAGTCCACACATCATTCCCTTTGCGATGTCCTTAAAGAAAGAGACTTTGGGAGAAAATACAGAAAAGTAGATGGAGGCTACTAGAGCAAGCATCACTGTCATGGCTGCCATTCCCACAGTCTCCTGAAATTCCAGGCCTTTGTCCTATTCCTGGCAAACATCCACATACCAGCTTCAACTGAATCCCACCTGAGATGAATAACTGAATACCAACTGAGATGAAACGTGATTGGTTTTTAACAACAACAACAGAAACAGCTCCACCTTATCACAATTGACTTTTCTTTTATGCAGATGGACAGTTATTACCGTCTTTGGCTATGTCTACACTACAAAAAGTTAGGTCGACTTTGTTAAGTTGACTTAACAAAGTGATTTCCCTGAACGGGGACTTAGTCCACTTTGTTAAGTCGACCTTACTGCCCTTAGGTTGACCTAAGAAAGTGGACTTAAGCGTCCACACTGTGCTTAGGTCAACCTAAGGAGGCGACTTAAGGGTTAGGTCTACCTAACCAGCAGTTCTTATTAAGTCGACCTAAGCTCTCTCAGTAAGTCTACTTAAGGAATTTCTTAAGGTGACTTAATGAAAGACTGGTGTGGACAGGGATAAGTTAAGTCGACTTAAGCCTCCTTAAGTCAACCTAACTTGAAAGTGTAGGCATAGCTTTTGATACCATCTCAGAGACTGTCAGACATGAGGGTTTTCATTCTATAACTCTTTCCAGTGACGGGGAAAGGGAACAAGTAATGTTGTTAAAATTAAAGCCTTACTTAATAGTTCACATTTTAAATACATTAGCTGGTTTTTTTCCCTGAATCTTTAGTAATAGGTTAAAAAGATTTGTAATGGTGTGGTTTCAGTGGTAAGCTGGCTGAGGTCTCTGTATACCAACCCTAGACCTTGTTTAACTGTTTAATGTTGGATAGTAAAAATTCATGATACAGGGTAACACTGAGATATTTGAAATCCAGCACATATTATGTAGTGCAGAACTCCAAGGCATGTCACTGTTACAATTTATTTTTAATGAAAGGATTTTGGATCATCAGCTGACTAACCTGGTGTTATTTCATCCCCCCTCTATGAAGCAAGACCATTAAAGACACTTTTCTTAATATTTAGCAATCCCACTGAGATTAATTTACCTCCAGGGTTGAAATATGCTAGGCATTTAAAGTGCAAACCAAATGATTGTATTAAAAGTTTGCCAGAATGAGTATCAACATTTTATGTGTATAACATTCCAATACAAGAGGATTGAAAAAGTGGCTATGATGTAATTAGTTTAATTATTCCTTTCCTTGCTTTTATAAATGAAATATATAGACTTCATGCACACTGTACTCCTAGATTACATATGGCACATTAGTTTTTAACTAAAAACAAACCAATAAACAGGCTCTGTTTTTCACTTAATGTATTTATTTGCAAGTACTGTTCATAAAGGAAAAATACAAAGTAGGTTACAAGAACAATTAAAAAAACTTAATAGGCAAGTTGGTAAAGCATAAACATAGAGGCCTGACTGATTTAAAGTGAGGAAACATTTAAACAATATGTGTATATCTGAATATAAGTTAACAGGCTTTGGAGGAAAAAGCACAGAGCCTCGAGTTAGGAATTTTTCATTGCTAATCTTAGTTTTGCTACTGACTTTTATGCAGCCCTTGGAATATCACTTCACCTCTTTGGCTATGTCTACACTTACAAAGTTAAGTCGACTTAACGTTGACTCAAAGTTGACCTTGTGAAGTCGACTTAACAAATTGGCTACACTTTAAGTCGCTTTTTTAAGTCGATTTAACAGCAGAGATAGCCATTATATTGGGTTTAAGTCGACTTAATAAAGTCAATTTAGTGTTAATCCCTGTCTACACTGTCCTTAAGTTGATTTAAGGCTTAAGTTGACCTAAAAGGAGGTGTTATTAAGTCGACTTAAGAAAAGCCCAGTGTGGACGTGGCTTTGTTTAGGTCAACTTAAGCATCCTTAAGTTGACCTAACTTGCCAGTGTAGACACACCCTCTGTGCTTTAGTTTAACCAGGGCTTTTTTTTGTGATGGTACACAGGGGTACAGAGTACCAGCACCGTTTTTGCAGGCCTTGCTGCCCAGCTGGGGAGCGGAGTCAACAGGGGAAAAGAGAGTGCCGCTGGAAGAAGAAGGGTGGCACAGGAAGAAGAGGGGTGGAAAAGGCATTTTTCAAATTTACTATCAAGATATGATATTTTTCAAATTTACTATCAAGATATGAGTACCAGCACCTTTTTTTTTAAACAAAAAAAAAAGCACTAAGTTTAGCCAACTGTAAAATAGGGCTAGTCACAGCTGAGTACCCAGCAAAGATGAGGCGAAGCTTAGTTAATACTGGTATAGGGTGTCGAATGATTCAAGCACTCAGTATTATTAGTCATGGCCACATGGAGATATTATTTGGCGACATAGAAGTACCATGTGTAAATTAAAACATCAAGCTGGCATTTCTTTACTGATTAGTTACATAATATATGGTCTTGTGGGAAGCAAATCCACACACACCTACACAAAGGCACGAGTGCTATAGTATTTTATTAGCAGAACTCCACCAGCCTGCTTCGTAATTCATAAAAGCCCTACTGATTGATCCTTCCAGCACTGCTTGGGTTTGCAGTTTAAGAGCCAGCATTGAAGAGACACCACTGCATGTAACAAAAGCACAATTAAAGTAAAATAATCTTTAGACATATCCCTGAGGGTGGAATGGTCAGTTCTAGATAATGCTGTTTATGAGTTTTTAAACATAGCCAGGCCTTTTGACTTTTTGTGATTATAACAGGGGGATGAATCACAAGTCCCACTACAGTGAGAGCCATGTTTTTATAACTGGTTAGGAATGTGGCCAGTTTTACAGACACAAATTACAGGGTTCCATTTGTGCTGGCTGACACACCAGCCTCTTTGCCATCATAACTGTGTTTTTGCTTCCACACCTAGCACTTTGGTTAATCAAGGTTTTTAAGAATGCATCCTGCGATATTCTGGGCAGGTATCCCATATGGCCCAGCAGCAGCTGCCAATGCAAGGACTTTGGGTATTTTTCCAGCTCCCTCCTCAAATGGGATTTCTTAAGCAAAATTTAAAATTTATAATCTTCTGCCTCCAAGGTCTGTCAAATACTGGGATACTTGTACAGAGCTCCCTCCTCCCCTCCCCCCCCCCCCATCTGGATGGGGACTTACCAAAATATGAATCTTCCTTGGCCCTTTAGGTGGCTATTGATCTATGTGATCAATATTAGCAATGTTCCTGAGTAAAGGAGGGTTCTGAATAATGTTGCAATTTCCCAAATTGTGCAGGGGCTATTAATAGAATTTCCTTTCTAATTCTTTGTCCTCACACTCAGGCCATGGAGCTCTACAACCAAGATTCTTGCTGTGCTCTGGTGCATCACAGTTGGTGCTCTGCAGATGCAAACTTTGGCTGATGTGGCAAGGTTCATAATGTCAGGATACTGAAGAATTCCATCCTGTGAAGGAAGAGACAACTAGAAATTCTATTCTCCCACCACAGCAGAGAAATAGGTGGCGTATCTACACCAACTGTGACTACTGGTAACCCAGCCTACTCTGGCTAACATAGCCATATCTACACCAGGAGGGTGTCAACAAAAGATAATTTTAGTACCACTTGTATCATGTGCCATGAACAGCAAGTGTCTGGGAAATGGAAGGGGAAATGGCAATTCCTACTGAAGCAAAATGGCACAGACTTGGACAACATCCTTACATTAATGGCTGCTTGCATTGTGTCCCTTCTTATTTGGAGAAGTTAACACATGTGATGCTGAAGCTGGGCATTTTCCTCAGCTCACTTTGGCTATGTCTACACTTATAAAGTTAAGTCAACTCTGTTAAGTCGACTTAACAAGGTCGACTTTAAGTCGACTTAAAGTCAACATTGTTAAGTCGACTTAACAAAGTGGCTACACTTTAGGTCGACTTAAGTCACCCTTGTTAAGTTGACTTAACAGTAGACATAGCTGTCCACACTGGCTTTAAGTCAACTTAATAAGGTCGACTTAGCACTATTCCCCATTCACATTGGCTTTAAGGCAACTTAAGAAGTCGACTTAAGGCTTAAGTTGACCTTCAGAGATGGTGTTATTAAGTCTACTTAAGGAAGCAGTGTGGACGCGGTTTTGTGTAGGTCAACTTAAGCGTCCTTATGTTGACCTAAGTTGCCAGTGTAGACACATCCTGGGAGCTCTGTGACCATGACTGATGGTTTTGGTGTAGAGGTGAACAAAGTGCGTGCAGTATTTCACTCACACACATCCTTGAAGTCGAGTGCTTACTTTAAATGTTCTTTATTATTTGTCCTTATTCTAATCTGATTAAACTGTCATTTGCGGCTGTATGTAATAAAATGAAGCATGTCTTGAAGTCTGGTCCCAGGATTTTTATGCAGGCACATGTAACCACAGAACAGGATTTTTATTAGAAAAAACAATCATGCAAAACATTTTGGGAGCTGTGTGAGCAGGAACAAAAGTGGCATTTAACTATCAGCTCTGGTTCACAGGGAAGTAACAGTTCTTGTCCTCTCCGGGCAGTACTGGTGGAAGAAGCTCAGATTCTGGGATGGAGAGGGGAAATCTAGTCTGAAAGAGTGAAGAAATGGGAATCATTGTTATTGGATTTGTTGTGAAGCTGGCGCGCATGAGAGATCCCGTCTGTGGTCTGGGGAGCAGAGGATGATGGTGCTCCTACTGACTACCACCTCTCTTCAGCTTCCTTCTCCTGCTGCCTCTCCGCCACCATCCTTCTTCCTTTGGTGGCTCCTCGCTATCTCCAAACACCAACATCTCAAGAAGGCTCTGAGCATGTGCTGTTCTGTGGATGTCACTAGAGCCAACACATTTTTAGATCAGGCACTACCTGTGTTAATAAAAAGCGTTTTCCCTCTTCCAGCCCAGTTACATTTTCTTTCGTGTCCTGTCAAAAAGTTGTACCACTGTGATTCATGATGACACTGTCTGGAAGTTATGCATGTCAGGAAAATCAGGATGTTGATTTTGCTGCTGGATCAAATGGGTGAAGAGAGGAGAGCTGATAGGGAGCAGATCTTTAATTGATTACTAATTATCAGCATTTTAGGGTTTTCATTTCCTGTACATGAAAGTTTCCCTTGGTCTGCAGATCCCTCTTTAAACTTACACCATGGATGAGAAAGATCCTTGACTCTTGCATTTTCATATAATTTCCCAGTGCTCTATCATTAACGTAAGTGCAGCCCAGAAGATATCTCTATTTGTGTTAGAGGGTCTCATTTAGAGTTAGTCAGTCTCATTTATAGTTAATTTAGGAGATATAGTTAATTTAGGAGCTATCCACTCCTCTTTGCTTTGCAGAACTGTAGCACAGAGCCAGATCTGTTTATGAGATGCACTTCATTACAAATAGAAGTGCCCACAAGGCACCTCATCTGTTTATAAATACTTAGTCACTACATATTCTCTTAACTCTTATTGCCAGCATGTTTCCCTGTTGTTAGCTAAATAATGAGATGATTCGTGGCAATAATCTGTTTCCTCCTGGAAAATGACATCTTTCTAATGTAGTGCATCATAACTAATGAAATGGGGGTAAGGGACCTTCATTCGCAATCTAGTAAATCTAAGGAGATATTTGCAGAGCAGCTTTTTGTCCAAGGCTCTCAAAGAATTTTACACACATTTAGAGTGGTTATGGAGAGTAAGAAGGGATTAAAGGCAAAATCCTCATGTGACAACCTTGTCAGGGTACAGGAGTGCAATACAGACCAGTGAGGGGTGTCAGCCCCTGATCTGGAACCTTGGATGCCTCACAATGCTGTGATGCCACACCCCCAACCCAAGCTGCACACAACCAGCCTACCAGCATGCAGTTTACACCCTGAGTGTCTGTGTGCTAAGCAGCCCTGGTCCAGCAGCTCAGACCCCAGCCGAACTAGTCTACATCCTCACTCTGGCTCCCATCTGCCTTTGTTAGTATGTGCAAGATGACCCCAACACACTCCTGGTTCCAAATGTTCCCAAAGCCACGTACTTTGCAATGCCTAGCCCTATCTTGCACAGTTCCCAGGTCTAGTAAGGTTTGCTGATCCTCTAAAGACACAAAACCACATCACATCCTATTAACTGGGGGTAAATACATCCTTCCTTTTAAACAGCTCTGAGTTGGTTTATGGTAAAAATGAAATAAATTTATTAACAAAATAGACATATGATTAAGTGAATTCAAGTATATGGAATGAAGATAGAAAGTTGCAAGTAAAACAAAACAAAATACACTTCTGAATGTGTAAAGACTAACCTAGCAAGATATAGGCGTTGTTCAAGATGATTTCTCTCACCCGTCACTCTTCCCAGTATGACGGATTTTCCCTCAATCAGGACTTTCCACAAAGTTATAAAGTGCTGGCTTCTCTTCTCATCTTAGGTGAAAGATCTTTATCTAAGCAGGTTTCTCACCTATACTCAGTTTGAATCTTCAGCATCCTCCTTCTTGGTTGAACCACCCATCTTTCTCAGTTCTCACTTGTAAGACGTCTGGCTTCTTGTGACAGTCTAATGAGGGGTGTCAAAGATGGTTTCTGGATTAATACCCTGACTCCAACCTGGCCCCCTTGCTTATTCCTTCCAAAGTTTCAAGAGACAGTATGCCTCATGCTGTTCTTCCTTTCTTGTAGGCTTCCCATCCCCTTGTATGACTTTGCTGTGAATGGAGCTTCCATTATTTCTGATTCCACCATATTAAATGTGTGTAGGAGACAGATAGACAGCTGTGACATTCTCTCCTATCTGGGTGGACTGAACAACCTAATATCAATGAGTATCCATAGCTCCTTACATAGTGTTAATACATACATTTCACAATATTAGTGACCAGTGTGTCATTAGCGTTCAGAAAAGATCCCACTCTATACACTCTTATAATACAGTATATTGTATATGATGAGTCAATTCA
Source organism: Pelusios castaneus (assembly GCA_007922175.1). Classification (NCBI taxonomy): domain Eukaryota; kingdom Metazoa; phylum Chordata; order Testudines; family Pelomedusidae; genus Pelusios; species Pelusios castaneus. The sequence continues at coordinate 349,140 of ML686154.1, forward strand.
ATTTCATATCACTTAAAGTTCAGCTGCCTTGTCTTTATAGACTGGTAAACCTTTGAAATGGATTCTTTTGAGGATTACCCCTCATGTAAAGTTTATTTAAGCTACAAGTAAGGTAACATGGAGTCTGGTGCAGGGACATGGTTAAAGTATAATTTGACAGGCACCAGAGCCCTCCTAATCCCCGGGCACCCTTCCCATATTGTCTGGGCCCCCTTCATGCATGGGCAGGCCCCAGCCCAGGTAGGCATTTGCAACCACTTTTCAGTACCACATGCATCGGTTATTATTGTCATAAACTAGCAGACACTGCATAACACAATAAGTGTTGTGATTAACAACGGTGGGGAGTAGGACCTGCCAGCAGCCAGGGCAGGGCGGAACATGCGTTCTGCCAGATTTTTCTAATTTTAGGGCCCTGGAACTTTGCCCTCTCAAATGTGGGGGCCCCGGAACTGTGTTCTGGTGCATTCCCCCTTACTTTAACCTTGTAGCCAGCCCCTGCTTTCTGACCAGGCCCCTGACTCTTCAGGGTGGGCCCAGCCAGTCCTGCTTCTGGTCACATAACTGGAAGCTTCCTGCTGATGCTCCAGTTTCTTAGCAACTGGAGCGTAGAGAGGAGGAAGGAAGGGGAGAGGCAGCCTGGCCCCTGCAGCAAGGCTGGAGCTGCGGGCGGAAGAGCAGCCACCCCCGGCCATCTCCCGTGGCTGCTCCTCTCTCCATAGCATTGCTGCTTGTGGCTGCGCATGGCCATGACAGCAAGCTCGTGCCACTGCCAGGTGCTGCAGTGGGTGGATGGGCCTGCTGGCCAACTGGGTGGGCACATACCCACCCAGGCCCACCCGTAGCTACACCCCAGGTCTGGTGGTGAATAAAACTCCATGCTATCTGCCCCCCTCTCCCCCCCCCCGTGAATGCTAAAATGCAAATTGTTCTCTTTCCAGTCACCTCTTTCCCTGCTGTCTTAATTGTCCTATTTCTGCTTGTATGTAAATAGGGACCTTCATTGTTTTTGCCTAAAGATTGGGTTGATCAGAGAATCAAATATACATTCCTTTGTCTAAGCAGCCTATTTACTAACTCCTCCTGACATGTCCACGTTGAACACATTTTAGTTATTCCAGCAAATGTCCATAACTCTTAATATCTACCATGTACATACATCATGCAAGATTATTAATGATCATGCAAGATACAAGTATCAATACATCATGCAAGATTATTAATGATTTTCAAATGATACCCCACAAGGTCTATTTTGTACAAAGATTAATACTGAAGTGTGTAAGGTGTGAAGATAGGGGTGCGTAGTGTCACACCTGGTTCCACTGAAGTCATTGGCAAAACTCCAAATGGCGTAAGTAGGGCAGGATTTCATGCCAAGTCTTCCAATGCCCTGCAGGGTGGCTACGCATTGTTTTCTCCATTTTATAAATGGCCAGAGAGGAGAAGTGATACATCCAAGCTTACCCACCAAGACTGTGTGAAGCTGCATCTCCTCACTTCCTGAGCCATGCCTTCTCACTAAACAAAGCTGTCTTCCACTATTGAAAATTGTTTGTGTGTGGAAGAGGAATGGGAAGCCAAAGAAATTCTACCTCCACTCACTTTAAAGATTCCAGCATGTTTGCTGATTCACTGTGATGTCCATAGCTACAAAATTAGCTGACCTTGCATGCTGTCTCTACTCTATTTCCCTCTGCTTAATGCCTACCAGTCATTCTGAGTGACCATCATTTGCAGTAAGCCTTTGTGAACATGTTGATTGAGCAGTTCCTCATGGAAGCCAATCGGTTATGGAGAGAGAGGCCAAGCAACTGTATTCCTCTACCACCGTGGCCACCAAACATTGACCAGTGGAATATGTCCTGACAGTAAATGGTCAGACTAACCATCTCCTCAGACTGCCTTCTGTCACTGTTATACCCAAGTGCCTCGTTTTGCAAAGCCATTGTCCCCTGCCTTATGGGTAAGTCCACCATACCTAAGACAATCTCTCCAACGCTGGAGTGAAAAACTGCAAGCAGAGGTTAGTGAATGGGATTTCAGCCCAGGTACACAGCCAAATGCCCTGGAAGTACTGAGAGAAGACAGCATTGCTCTATATATGGAGTGGGAATCCATGTCTCTAGTTATTGGTGAAGTCTGGATCTGCTGCTGCCCAAGAACTTAAAAAAAATTGCTTACTAGCAAACATGAAATATACAATTATACAAATATACAATAATCCTGTGCTCAGGAAACCATCATTCAGTCCAACAAATCATTCCAGCTAATACCCTGACTCCAACCTGTCCTTTTTTGTCAAGTGTATAGTACAGCTGTCAGTGACTTGAGTCCAGTAGCAACTGAACTTTCCCAGGATCCTTTTCTGTGTAAATCAGGCTTCCAATAAGGGAATTACAGAGCTGACAATAGCAGCAATCAATAAGGATCTCCTTTGCCCTGTCTCCATGGCTGAGACTTTTAGATCTATTATCAGTCCTTGACACCAGACATGAGGTGCTGCTCCTCTGTGATCCCACAGCATCGAAGATGAGCTGATGCTTCTCAGCACCAGACCCTTTGCTTTAATCAAGAGGGGCATGGTGACAGTGTTTTCAGGGAGGACTCCTGAACTGTGAAATTCATTGCCCCCATTAACTCTATGAAGCCTGGATTTGTTGACCTTCAGGTTACACTACAGTGTTCCTCTGTTCCCCCAGGACTTTCCCAGGACAACTGAATGCTGGATAATACGAGTGCTTTTCTTTTCTTCAGAAGAGCTATGAGTCTTGAACACTGGAACTAGGCTGCCTCCCCTGTTTTCATAACCGTGGGTCTAATTTGTGACTGATAAACCACGGTTGTATTGCAGGGTAGGAGATGGGTCAGTTCCAGAACCAAAAGAATTTAAATTGCTTAAAAAGAAAAAGGGGTTAGTTTTGAAAGGAGAACTTTATCTCTCTTAAAGATTACTTACTAGTAGAACTGGTTTAAAAATGGTCATCGGCATTGTTCAGTGAAAAATGGCATTTTGAGTAAGGAGATTTTTTTAAAAAAAAAAATCTGTTCTCACTAAAGAATTTTTAGTTCTCGAAAACCTAAAATTTGAATTTCTTGATGAAAACCAGAAAAAGTTCAGTGAAAACAAAACAAAAATATCCATTTTTGTCAACACTTTTGAAGGGAAAGGAGGGAATCATTTCCCGACCAGGTCTAGTTACTATCATAAAATAACCCCTTTATACACTACACATTGCCCCATGAAATGATTTCAAACCATAACTGCTCACTTCACTGAAGGGGAAAAAATGCTTTGAGTCCAACAGAGCCTATTTTGCCATCACAGAGCAATCTGCCTCATGCATCATCAGGAAAATTATTAAGCTTCTAATTGGAGAATCTTCATTCTGCCGAGTATGAGGCAGAAAGAACAGCTTGATTTTTAGAAGCCGGGCACAGTTAGTAACACTGGATAGCTTTGCTATGGAAATCAATGCAAGGGAATAAAGATGGAATCCCTTCAATGACAGTTTTACACTCGTTTTTTTTACTACAATCACATTTAAAGTAGCTTTTGTGCAGGAAAAACCTAGGTGAAAAGAACAAATCAGAGAACTGTAGGAAATGGCAATAGGAAGAACATGTCAAAAGAGTTTAATGGTCATTTTGCTTATGACGATGAACAGAATATTTTAGCAGATAGAATTTTAAAGCCATAGGATGATCCTGGCTTTGTTCCTTTGCTATCCATTAGTAAATCCTATTTAACTAATATGGTATTAACTGTGATTGCCACTGCAATGCAGCTATACTGAATGCATCATTACTTTAAAGCATTGGCCTTACATGGATATGTTTCATGCCATTTCTAGCCGGGAATTTGGGGTCAGCCTCTGCCTACAGAGGTTCAAAATGAATGACTACATCCTTGCTACTATCGTTTATCCTGCACTTTTGACTCTCACATTAAAAAATATTCAATTTGCAAAAGCAGTGTCTTAATTGAGCTGTCTTGGCCAAATCCCAGCAGGGATAATTTTGCTGGCCTAGAGAGAGACATTATCCTTCATATCCCACCATATATAAACAGCTGCTGTCACAGAAAGGTTGCAACACTCCACCCTGGAGGTAGCTGCATTTCAGAAGTTGGTCTGTGATGCCTATAGGTACATTCTACACTTTGGACCCTGGCAGGGTTGAGGGACACTCTAATATAAGTGTAGGTAATGATTCTCAATACACGCATTGACCAAACGTCAGATGCATTTCATGCCTTTTTAAAAAATTGCAGTACAGCTCCAATGTGGCCAAAAAAAGACACGGGTTGCGGGGTGGGGGAGGGAAACAGGTGACAGCTCTGGAAGTTCTAACCCTGTAGGGGAAAGCCAGTGGTTTCCAGGAAGGCTTCACCTTTGCTACCCCAGGTTTTATGGACCACTAAATCTTTGTCACATTTGTCCCCATCTTGCTCTTTAATGATTTCCCTTTCCCTCTCATAGCAAAAGCTGACAGATATAAATAGTGAAAACAACAACAGCAATTTCTGTAAGGTCTCCTGAGCTTTCTGGAATGTTCCTACTAACGTATCCTGATGCACCGACTGTATCATCAATTGACTGGCTAGATTGACGATGGCTAATTTTTTTTTTTTTCTAATCTTTCCATTACCTACAATATTTTTACACATGAAGGGATCATTGTTTAGAAAACTGTTCTGTCAGTGTTTGAACAGCTGAAAACCTTCAGCATCTTAATGGAAAGTAAATTATGGGTGCTTTCACAGCCAAAGACGCTTTGTAACCTGATGGGAATCTTAACCGTTTAATGTCTTTTTTTTTTAATTTCTCCGCTATTTTCAAAGTGAATGAGAATTTTGCAGAACAGTTACAGCATATGCAGTAGCAGTGCAAACTTCCCCACCAAGGTGTTTCAACCCTGAGTTAGATAGGCTGTCTTTATGGTAGAGTTGTATTCAACCCAATTAGTGGCTTCATAACTCTCACCATTACCCTGATTTATTCAGTCTCACAATCTGCTGGCAGTTTCAACAGGATCCTGTATTCTTCACTCTCTGTCTCCACTGTTGACTAGTGTGACTGTGTACTGTTAAAAAAAATTGCAGTGTTTGTTTCCATCTAGAAAGGCCTGCCTTTTAGCAATGGGTGAAGCATAAGGAGTATATGTGTTCACGTGCGCATACACACATACAGTTTGTAAAGTACTTTGGGAATTTTTGTGGATCAAATATTGGCCACCTTTATGTCCTGTAGAATCCCATTTTTTATCCAGGGGCTGCATAAAGTGAATGTCAGGGTAAGTTTATATAAATAATTTGATTCATGTGTGTGTGTGTGTGTGTGTGTGTGTGCGCGTGCATGTGTGCGTTCACACAATCACACAAATCTCATAAAAGATCGTTTTATCAGTGTGTTGGAAGTGGGAAGGTGAAGCCAAACAATCCACATTCCAAAACAAAACAGTATTGACTTGAAATGTTCATTAGCTTCTCAGCAAAGGAGTATAGATGAGGAAAGAGACAGATAGACTCTAGCTAGATGTGATGGGGTCAGGGCCGACACAAGGGTCTTTGGCGCCCTAGGCAAACTATGATTTTGGTGCCCCTTTTCTACATGTTATAAGAGATAACATACATAAAAAAATCTCTTCCATCAAATTTGGTGCACCTTAAAGCCAGGCACCCTAGGCAACCGCCTAGTTCACCAATATGGTTGGACCGGCCTTGGAAGGGGAAAACAGGCTCAGCACCCAAGAACCAGGTAGGGTGAAGTCAATCAAGACACTAATGGAGTGGGTCTCCTCTCAGGGATCACTGCCACTAGGGGTTCGGCACCTCTTGGGCCTGCCTTTACAGTATTCAGCACCCCTGCTCCACCATGAGCTCCCCTCAGTGAGTCCACCAGAGTGGGAACCTGGGGAGCTTCTGCATGCCGCCAAAGGGTCTGTGCACCCTGTCATTCAGTCAGAAGTGATTTACATACAGCATAGACATCAGAGAAAGACAACACGGAGACTTCTACTGTTCTCTTGACGCAGTTCTCACTGCCACAGCCAAGGAAGACAAGTTTATCCTCTTGGGTGACTTCAGTACAAGAGTTGGGTGACATCCCGAACTCTGTAGAGGCACCCTTTCAAAAGAAGGAGTGGGGAAAACTAACTCTAACCTCATTCCTCTCCTCAGTAAATGTGTGGAGCATGATTTGCTTATCAAATATACCATCTTTAGACAGAGGACAAATATATGCCCATGTGGAAGCACACATGTTCCAAACCCTGGCATCTTTGGCTATGTCTACACTAGAAAAAGTTAGGTCAACTTAATAAGGTCAGCTTTAAGTCAACTTAACAAAGCTTTAAGTCAACTTAAAATTAATAAAGTCGACTTAAGGGTTACTCCCCATCCACACCGTACTTAAGTCAACTTAGGGAGTCGACTTAAAGCTTAAGTCGACCAAATGGGCGGTTCTTATTAAGTCAACTTAAAGAATTTTTTAAGTCAACTTAATGAAAGTCTGGTGTCCTTAAGTCGACATAAATTGCTAGTGTAGACATACCCTTTTAGACTATGTCATTATCAGAACCCATGATCATACTGATGTATATAGTACATGAGCCATGAGAAGTAAGAATGACTGCTCGACAGGACATCATTTAGTCAGATCAGTCATGAGCAAATGACTTGCATCACAATACCATAAACAACTGAAAGGAATTCGGAAGAGATTTAAAATCAAGGCACCTCAAAATCATGCTAGTCAGGACACCCTTCAACAACACCTCATTGAAAGGCTCTCTGGCCCACCTGACAACATCAGTGACACCCAAACACACTGGGAGGAGTTTAAGGCCATTATTCGCAGGACACGGGCTGAATCGATTGGCTATTCCATTCACCATCCTCAAGATTGGTTTAAGGAGACTAACTAAGAACTCATAGCATTTATTTATCAGAAGAGAGGTGCATGTTGCACTTGGCAAAATAAAACCTCTAACTAGCAAAAACAGGAGACTTTCTGGTTTAAAGCTTTAGGTCAAAGGAAGCTGTGTGACATCAGGAATCAGTGGGGGCAAACAAAGGCGATGGAGATCTGTAGCTTTGCTGATCCATACAACATGAGAAGCCTTTTTCACTCAACAAAATCATCTACGGATCAAGTTCAAATAGAACAAACTCTTTGTGATCACAGGACATCTCCAACCTTCTTAAGAATGATATAGCCCTCAAGCAACATTAGAAGGAGCATTCTGAGACTCAGTTGAACCACAAATCTGAAGTTTCAGCTGCCTCTATCAACTCTGTTCTTCAGCATCCAGTAATAGAACTTCTTGCTTACCCCTCATCCTCTGGAGAAGTTTGTTGTGCCATCACTCAAACTAGAAACAGCAAGGTAGCAGATGCAAATGATCTCCCAAGATCTTCAAAGCTGGTATTGAGGGATTGCCAACGATGACAGCTAGTATGGAAATCAGAAGAGTTTAGTACTCCTCAGGAACACAGCATAACAAGTTCTGTCCTAGCAGATTAATCAAGAAGTTACAACTAAATCCTTTTTGGTGAGCACCTGAACCCCCATTCCTGGGCCCCACAGGGGACTGACTCCTCCAGCCAGCCCAGCACCAGACATGCCTCTGCTGCCCCTCCTCCTTCTTTGTTCCTTTCCCAGCCAAAGCAGGTAAGCTGGTCTTTTTGTTTTTCAACACCTCTGATTTACCCCTTGCAGAGGAATGAGCTCTGGCCATTATCTGTGTGCAGGCAGCTAGTCAGTCACACTTGCTCTCTAGTGGTCACTACAAAGATCACACACCCTTAATCCAACACCTAAATATTAAAATAGTACATAGGAGAAACTGAGGCACACACAACAGTCATTAAGAACATTCCCACTTTGCCACCCTAGGAAGCCAATAAACAGAGGAAAAAATTATCTTAGATCTCTGGTAGGATTCAACTCTGATATTTTGCTCTCCTTCCCTGTAAAATAAATGGAAGAGAGGTCTGCATATGTGGGAAGACTATCTTCCCTGCATGTCTGTTTGTCTGTCTGTCTACTCTTGACTGACAACTAGACTGTAAGTTCTCTCTGAGGAAGGGAGTGTTTTGGTCATTTGTCTGTACAGCACCTAGCACAATAGGATGCCTTGCATGACTGAGTTCCTCGATTCTACCACAATACAAATAATAAATAATATTGTGGTGCTGGTAAACCAGGTGCCAGCTCTTGCCAAGACTGGAGGTATCAGCTGAGCACTAACAAATTCATAACTGGAAACAGCTCACCTATATATTAGTGTTGTTCAGTATAGGCATTAGACTTGTAAGGAATTGTTTAGTGTTTAGATTCTAAAAAATGCTTGTAAGTAGTTGCATGCATTAATTTTACTTAGTGTCTGGATCCCATGCTATAGATAATATGGAAGTTTTGTTTTAAAATTGTGAAAAGGCCTGTTCTCTGTGAACCCAGGTAGGAAAAATGATTCTCCCATCCCCCAAAGAGGACTCCCAAAACTAAATGAACCATTGTAGGATTAAAAACCATGTTGTTTGCTTCATCCACCCATGCAAAAGTTACAAATGAAAGTGTTTGTCTTTGATTTGAACTGCAGGGGAAGGTCATATAAACATGCCCACAAGAAGAAATAGTTATAACTTTGCTGTTTGGAGTCTCATGAGGGCTGGAGATCAGAAACACAAGCAGAGATCCTCAGGATCAAGACATTCGGTGGACAGATTACTACAGTTGTCACCTTTTGTAGCCATGGACTATGTCACTCTAATTTCTTTTCTTAATTAATAAATCTTTAATTAGGTTACTATAGGATTGGCTACCAGTGTTTTTGGTGTGAGATCTAAGGGTATGACCTCACTAGAAACGCAAGTCAACCTATATTAGATCAACTTACAGCCACCACAGTAATTATTGTGGTGGTTCATGTCCATGCTATCCTCCTTGGCTTGCTGGTGGGCAGCCTCTCCAGCAGTGCCTTCACCAACCTAAGAAGGGCATTGTGGGGAGCTAAGAGCCTAGGCTGGCACCTCCTCACAGGCTCTCAGGGGGCTACCCAGCCCCTCCAGTCCCCATCGCCCACCAGGAACAGCGGAAGCCACACAGGGCTTCCCCTTTCCCCATTCCCTACAAGGAGTTGGGCAGCCTTGTCAATTGACAAGACAGTCACCAGCTGATGTAAGGAAGGCATCACCCTAACTACACCAATCCCTAACAATCCCTGCATCACCCTAACTACACCAATATAGCCGTATACCTCTCCTGGAGGTAGAGTTATTATGGCGGTGAAGCAGGGCACTTATACCAGTACGAGGAAGACTGACATAATTAGGTCAACGTAAACTGCCTTATGTCGTTGATTTTGAGTGTGTGGCCGTGGCCGGCCCTTGTGGACTGTCTGTGATTCCGTGATAAGACTGCCATAGTACTGTTACATAGTAACTGTTGTGAACCACTCCAGACAGTGTGACAAATACTACTGCGTCCTACAATGTGGCTGAGAGAGGAGCATTGTACAACACTGAAATGTGAATGGAGAAAGGGCAGTTCACCTAGTTTTCTTTCCTCGTCATCACTAAACCTACAAATCATTGCTGGAAAGGTATTTTATTCCAGCTACATAGATTAGATAAGTGTGTAATATGTAATCTACACTATAGACATCAATAGGACTGTACATAGTAAAAATCAGGTCCGAATATAGACCATCTGATATGAAACTCATATTATACATGAAAAACCTGGTTTTCTTTCACTATAACTTCCTGAATCCTGTTAAAAGGAAGGATTGACTTTCGCTCGACAGGTGAAAGATATATCGCTAGAAATGTGAAGGATGGTGGCCCTGTCATCAGCAGCCCATATGCCTAGTACGTGAGAAGATGTTACTCAACAAGGTCATATGCACTACTAACACCCTCCCCCAGAGATGCCAATGACAACTGCACCTCATCCTTCAACCAGGAGGGCTATAGTCCAGTC
>ML686154.1:359135-395908 GCA_007922175.1 Pelusios castaneus
ACCAGGAGGGCTATAGTCCAGTCTGCTATGGCAGAATGGGTAATCCCCATAACTCATTTTATTTCCCCCCAAAGAAAATTAACAATTTCACTTCTGATCCTAAATCCGATTCTAACTAGGTGTCTAGATGGCAAAGGCAATTGCTTTAATCCATTAAGCTACTTTAGTTCCCTGTCTTTATCTGAAACTTGCAGACAGGAAGTGTCACTGGGAACTTGATGGACTTAAATACTTATTGCAATCAAAGTTCGCTATGTGTAAATTACATTTTCTTGGGCAGCTTGTTTAAAAGGGAAAAAGCAGAAAACCGATCCTTATCACAAATCTGGGCTCCTCGGATACAGCTATGGGCATGTTAAAGCATGGCAGTGAAGGGATTTGAGAACAGTTTGGGGACAGAAGTGTTGTTTATTATTGAGGCTTATTAATTTGAAAGTGGCTGCAGCCTGAAAGACAAGTCATTTTTAACGGTGATGCTAACCCAACAGACGAAAACAACAGAGCCTATTAAAACAGTGACACTATTAGTAGACATTTGTGTGAAATGTTGATTTTTAGTCTCTCCCTCTTATTTGCTAAACTGCATAAGGTTTCCAACATCTTTACACTGAATCTAGCTGTCACAGAACTATAATTTAGCGTATACCAGACATCACAGTGTTTGATGACCGGGAGCAGAGAGAGGCCTAATGACAGCCTTTTTGGCCTCAGGCATTTTAAATCCCCTGAAGCTGTCGTTATGTTTAGATTCTGAAGAGAGAAAACTAAAACCTTCATCCAGAACTGCTCATCTGAAGGGGGAGGAGAAAGAAACACTCAGAAGCCTCCTTTCATTTACGTCAAATTTTCTTGTGCTACCTCAGTTCAAGATTTTAGGAAGTCCAGGGTTTGATTTCATAAGTCACCCAGGGACTAAATGTTTTGAAAAGGAGCTGGACCTGGGATTGAATATGTGGTCACTTCTCTGTGTTCATGTGCAAGGACTGAAAATGAGAAAGGCTAGAAGAGGGTGACCAGGATAAGGTGACCCGATAGTAAGTGTAAAAAATCAGGAATGGAGGGGGGGGGGGGAAATAGGGGCCTAGAAGGAAAAAGCTCCAAATATTGGGAATGTTCCTGTAAAATTGGGACATCTGGTCACTCAGGAAGCAGAGATACCCTGACATTGTACAATCTGCTGGTGGCAATATACTTTTTGATCCTTTCTTGAGAAATTGCCCCTTAATACTTTCCTGGAGTGTTACTTCTTAGTCTGCGATGATTAGTGAGGTAGATACAAATTGATTTTTTTTAAAATCTGTTGGTTTTTTTAAAAAAGTAAATACAGGTTTATTTTCCCACTCTTCCCACTCTTCCCCCTCCTCCCCTCAGAAAAACATATTTAAAATTAAATTTGAAATTGACATCCTATGTTCAGGCCATACTTTATTAAAATATCTATTGAAATGATTTAAATTAAATACAAAATATATAAGACCCTGCCTTAATCACATGATGATCTTCAAATAACTGCTGCTGAGTTGCAGAGAAGACATGGAAGAATCTCAGCAAAGCAATAAGACGCCTTCATTAATTGCAGTAATTTGGAAAAGCCATAGCAGAGCGGTTTGTTTAAGAAAAAATCGCTGGAACAATATAAACACTCAATGATGATGTTATGCCTGTGAATTATCTTTGATAAACAGACAGTTTGGTGCAACTTCAGGGCTGTAACTAGACAGGGCAAGAAACGCAGTTACCAGGGTACTATAATGAGGTTTGTGGGAGAGAAAAAGAGGAGGAGGAGGAGGAAAAAAACTGGTATGGGTAGAGCCCTGCAGCTGGCATGGTATTGCCACCCTTATTTCTACAGTGCTGCTGGTGGTAGCACTGCCTTCAGAGCTGGGTGCCCAGCTAGAAGCCTCTGCTCTCCTGCTGCCCAGCTCTGAAGGCAGCACCCCGCCATGAGCAGTGGAGCAGTCAGATTGGTAATATCATGCCCATTGCAGGACGCTTCCCCTTTCTGCTTTTCCCCTCATCCTACACCCTTTGTTTTGCACTCTGACTACAGCCCGGGCCCAAACTCTCCAAGATTATTTAATGTACTGACGGGAGGGGGGAAAAATGCATGTTTCAAACCACAAAAAGGTATGCAAAATTCTGGACTGTACCAAGTAAGTTAATTTAAAACAAAACTGCAGTGGAAACCTAATATTGCAGAATCTTCAATTTCTGCAATATCACAAATGAAGTAGAACCTTAAAAATATAATATGAAGCAGTACGTGTTTGCTGCCGAGTTTTAAATAAAGTCAGACCCAGACGCGTCATTGTCGTCGGGCTGGCAGGGCGCCAGCCCTGGGTAGAAAATCCTGAGCCCCAAATCTATTTTCCCCAGCAGGCACATGCGCACCCAGGCGGAACACTGCGTTCTGCCCGGGGGACCCAGCGAAGCTGCAGACTCCTGCTGCGGCCAGGCTGGGGAGATTCAAATCTCCCGCCCTGAGCATGCTCAGACAGAGCGTGCTCAGGGCGGGAGCGGCCTGGCCCAGAAGCGGCTCTGCCGGCCATCCCTGCAGCTCCGAGCCTCCGGCCAGGTAAGGGGGCTGGGAAGGGGCTGGAGGGAAGCCTGGAGAGGGGTGGAGGGGACAAGGAGACTGGCTGGGGGCTGGGTAGTGGTGGAGGGGACTATGCATGGCTGGAGTGGGGACTTCGTGGGGGCTGGGGAGAGATGGATGGAGTTAGAGGCCTGGAGAGGGGTGATGGGGACAAGGAGACTGGGGAGGGGTGGAGTGGATTATGGATGGCTGGAAGGGGACTAGGTGGGGGGCTGGGGAGGGATGGAGGAGGTTGGGGGACTAGTGGGGGCTAGGGATGGAGGGGCCGGGGGAGGTGTGGAGGGGGTTTGGGGGCTGAAGGGGGGTGGAGTGAAGCCCTGGATCTTTTGGCTATCCAGCAACGCCCCTGGTCAGACCTCTGAACTGCTGTTGATCACTTGCTGGACATAGAAAGAAAAGTTTATTGAAAGGCTAACCCAGCTTTTGACAGCAGTAGTCTCGTCTGAAGGTGCTGAGAGTACATTTTTCAGCTCATATCAGCTTATTCAACTAGTTCAGGTCAATGACTAGATAATTCAAAGTTACGAAACAAATTGGAAGTTGAAAAAACAAGAATGTTTTCCTCTTCCAATCTGTGAATAAAGCTAAGCATGAGAGAATGAGATCTACTGGGTCTAAAATCTTGAAGGACTTGGTGACCAAAAACAATCAGTTCAATTTACTAACTACAGATAATACTTCCTATGCTTAATAAATTAGGTTTAAATGTACATCGTGTTTTGATATACAACACATTTAAGGTAGTTTTATTTAATTAAAAAATTTAAATGCTATTTTTTCTGCATTTTAATTGCATTTGAATTTTCTTTCTGTTAGAGCTTAATATAAGTCACAAGTAAAAAAATTAATAAGCTAGGTAAAAGGTAAACTCTATAATTGCTTAAATAACTAGCTAGAGTGTATCCTCTTGATTAGATGCACCAAAGAGAAAAGACACACCAAATTTAGTGTAAAGTTTATATTTCGTTGCAAATCAATATGTTTTAATGATTGCCAACCACTCAGAATTGTTCAGGAAAATAATTATAAAATATATATGCAAAACAATTAAAATGGATTATGGAAATCAAGATCACCTACTTGCTGATTTAAATCATGATTAAATTTATAGAATTAAATTGCTTTGATTTAAATCAAGCCACCCTGGTGATAGTAAGAAAGCAGTCAAACTGAACACAAAGAGTTAGGGACATAGAAGGAAAAGAGTGTTTTCAGTTGAGTAAATAATTTGAACCACAGCTGCTTCTAACAGTCGGAACTGATTTGTCTCAACAGTTGGCTCAGACTTTCTAAAGCCCTTTCATCATAATCACTCGACCCATGCTATGTAACCTGGCTTGAGAGAAAACTTAAAATGCTTCATTACTCTTCATGAGATTATTAAAGCCAACAAACTAATGGGTTTTCAGGGACAGAAGCCACTGCAAGAGGCACTAAATCAGTAATGGGTGTTGTTGAATCTGAATAAACTACCCTCTTACCAGGCTTTTAAACTGCCTCTTACCAGGCTTCTGTTCTTGTGCTGTCTTCAATGATCCACGAAGACATATGTCCATTTAGTTCCCTTCCAATCCCCGGTCACATTACTCCCAAAAGGCCAGAGTCTGCTCTCTAGCTGCAATAATAGAATGCTACTACACCCAGTGGGTGCACTGCTCTTGACTAAATTCTTCCAAAATCAAAGGAGTCATTATGGATACCTGAACAATTAATTTTTGTAGGAGGCACAGCACAGACCCTGGAAATTTGAGGTTACAATTTTGTCCTTTGTTCACTCCATTCTAATAAGGCTTTCCTAATCGTATACTTTCTCCTTTTTGCAATCTGTAACTATTATTTATACTGAGGAGTTTTACATACTGCAGTTTAGAAAATATACTATTTTAAGATTCCCTCGTGTTCACATGCTTGTTGACAAAATTGTCCATAATAAGGGATGATGAATATTTCAGGTTTAGCTTTATTTGTGTGGTCCTTTCATACAGCTTAAAATAAAAACAGTGACTTAACAGCCATCACATTTTTACAGTAGCCCTCATAGCTCTAAATATACCTCTCATTACTAAAGGAGACTGCACTGGTTTATTAATAAATTGACTTATGCCCTTTTACATTTCTTTATAATGTAGAAAGAATGCCTGATGTTTTATTTGCTCTAAAAAAAATTTCCCACATGTTTTATCCTTCAGGAATATCAGGACAATTAAGTCTGTTCTTCTCTGGTTTTCTTAGAGGACATGAGTGAGGTGTCAAAGATATTTAATGTGTGTTCTAGAGCCTTAAGGGAAGGTATGAGAGTATAAAAGCCTTAACAAAAGTTCCCTTTCTTCAAAATATTGGTCAATCACTGAAGTCAAGTTGGTATTAGCAAAAATCATTTTAAAATAAAAATAAATTACGTACATTTTAGATAGTCAAACAAAAAATCCCATTCCCCCCAAGTTGCTCAGCTTTCACTCTTTAGGGTCTTGTTATGTCGCCAGTTCATTAGGGTTCTGGCTTAGGCAGGAATTTCATTCCTAATGAAAACAGAAGCTAGAAAACTGTTGGTTTTTTTAGAAAAAAAAACAACCTTTCTTTCTGAGTCATAACAGAACCATAGAAAGGGCACAAGTCCATTTCCCTCACCCCTTTTTTGCAAGTCACCTTTAAGGCTGGACTGTGTCACTACTATCCTAGGCTATGTCTACACTTGTTAATTTAGGTCAATTTAGCTAAGTCGACTTTGTTAAGTGGACTTATCATGTCCACACCTAAATTTTAAGTCGACTTAGGGGGGACCCTACAAAGTTGACCTAGAGCGTCCACACTGGACACCTAGGTCGACTTGTAGGGGCTAGGTGGACCTGGGACAGGTCCACAGTGGCAGGAGGACACCCCTTGTACATGGGTACAATGGAGCAAAGGGGGACAGGGACCCTGGCAGGGCATAGGGGCAGGGTGGGCAGGGCTCTGTCCTGCCCTGTAGGGGGGGGCATGCCAGGCTCTCCCTGTGCCACCCCCCCCCGGCAGGGAGGGCTGTGGGGGAGTCCTGGAGAGCCCTAAGTTGACTTAGAGTCGACTTAGGGCTACTCCACGTCTACATTGGCTTAAGTCAACTTTAGAAAGTCGACTTAAGCCAAAAATTGACTTAAAATGAGGTTTTATTAAGTCGACTTAATTTTCCTTAAATTGACTTAAGGAAAGTGTAGTGTAGACGCAGAGTAAATTAAGTCGACTTAAGCAAGCTTAAGTCAACTTAATTTACAAGTGTAGACACACCCATGGAGCCTATAATTTGCGGTTAAAAACATCTTGCACTGTATTTTAGGCTATCTGTATGTGAGTGCATAGGTAGGTGGGTGGGTGTGATATTCTCATTGAATAAATCTCTCTATAAGCTGCAAAGTTAAACCCTGGGATGCATGGGAGACTAATAGGGAGAAGAAACTTGGTGATAACAGTGCAAATGTAACCCATGAAGGTGCAATTCTGCCCAACGATGACCTGTGTCTGTTGGCATTACAAAAGGATAAATAGGCCCAGAGCAGCAGACTCTCAATATTGGGTGCGTCTACACTGGGAATTCAGGTTGACTTAAGGAGGTTTAAGTCGACCTAAACAAAGCCACATCCACACTGGGCTTTTCTTAAGTCAACTTGAGCATTTCCTTAAGTCAACTTAAAGAAAGCTTAAGGCAACTTAACACCTGGTTTTAGGTTGACTTAAGCCTTAAGTCAACTTAAAGCCAGTGTGGACAGGGATTAGCACCTAAATCGACCATATGAAGTTGACTTAAAGCGTTAAGTCGACTTAATAAGGTCGACAAGGGGCTATGTCTACACTACAAAAATTAAGTCCACTTTGTTAAGTCGACTTAACTCTTCTAGTGTAGACATCCCAATGAGATCATTAGAGCTGAGGAAAGTAGGCTTGTTTAGTCTGCAGAAAAGAAGAATGATGGGGGATTTGATAGAAGTTTTTAACTACCTGAAAGGGGGTTTCAGGCAATGTTCCCTCTAACCTGATGATCCAGCTGAGCAAGTTATGGTAGTCGCTGAGTGGCAATTTGTGAGGCATGGTACCGCATGGGCAACAGTTTTTTGGTGCTGGAAGCATCAGCATGCCAAAGTACCTCAATTCAAAAGAAATGTGTAGATGCTGTGTTTTCATTCGAATTTTAATAAAAACGTTAAATGTAAAAATGTTTTTAATAAAAATGTTAAACTGAAATAATGTCATTTTATTAATTTACTAAACAAATGTGAGAGAATGAGACACTTGCTGCCACGTCTATATAGCCTCTACCGTCTACACCTACACCTGCTGTGGCGGCGGTGGAGTGCGGCGGCCGGCAGCGTGACTGGATGGGGCCCGGGTCCTGGGCCAGATCGGGCCTAGGGCTAGTGGAGGGTGTTTGGACCGAGCCCACTAGCAGCGGCAAGGTGGCCAGAGCTGGTCTGGGGCTGGTGGGTGAAGGGATGGGGCCAAGACAGGAGCTGCTCCACTTACCTGGGCTCCGCGGGGGAGCGCGGTGGTTCAGGCAGCCAGAGGGTGGCTGGTCACTCAGCACCAGGGGCTGGAAGAGTGCATGGGCCTTTGGGGTTCTTGCATGGGTGTGTGACAGCTGCTGCATGGCCGCACACCCGCGCAGCTTAAAGGGATCATTGGTTCCAGGGTGGATGGAAGTAGGCCGTTCTCAGTGGTAGAAGACGACAGAACAAGAAGGAATGGTCTCAAGTTGCAGTGGGGGAGGCGTAGGTTAGATATTAGGAAAAGCTTTTTCACTAGCAGGGTGGTGAAGCACTGAAATAGATTACATAGGGAAGTGGTGGAATCTCCATCCTTAGTGGTTTCCTCCATCCTTAGGGGGCAGTTTGGAAAAGCTCTGCCAATGATCATTTAGTTGGGGTTGATCTACTTTGAACAGGGGTTGGACTAGATAACCTCTTGAGGTCCCTTCCAGACCTAATCTTATTCTATAACTATAATGAAAACACGCTTTCTCAGTGGAAGAAAAACAGCCATAGTTTAGCACCTCTTGGGAGACACACAGAGGAACTAAGCTTCCCTCTCACCACAGGTGCTGTTCCTTCACTACAAGGTTGTTAACCAGATGTTGTTCACTCCTGAAGCAGCTTCACTATGAGAGGCTTCAGGAGGGCAGTTTTTAGAACCTGCATTGCTTTGGCCCTTCTTCACCCTATTCTGTGAATCGAGGACTTTAGGCTCCAGGACAGCCAATTTTCCTTTCACTGGCCGATGTGGCCATCTGCCTATCTAGAACTGGAGCAGGAAAATAGAGTTCATGTGACTATGAAATCCTATTTCTTTTCACTCTTTAGATCATGATTCCAGGTGCCATTTCTTTGGGTGAAATCCACTGAGTCTCTAAATTCTTCTGCAAAGTAGTGGGTATTGTGTGAGTTTCTGTGCTCAGCGTCCCGTTCTGATTTCCTTGTTTCAGCAGTCTGACCTGCATTCCCATTCCTTTGGGCATTCTTGGACCCTTATGATTAGTTTATTGCTGTTCTTTTGTAGCCTTCCCCTTCCTTTCAGTGGTAGAAGACAGAACTCAGTCTAAGAGCAGTTGGCAGTTTCTGGGTTTCTCTGCTTAATTTCCCCCTCTGGATTACACGTTCTAACCCTGTGTGGTGCACCTCCACATTATGGTTTTCATTTTGTCCCCTGTAATCTAAGCTCTGTGGCCCCTCACATTTGAGGGTGTGGGCCTTTCATTCTTTCTGTGAACTCTGCCCACCAACCCATAATCCAGCTATGCTGACTTCTTTCCTGAGCATTAAATTCACTGAGGCAGAATGTAAAAAGAAAGAGGAAAACATGATGGGGGGTGAGGGGAAGAGGAGGGCATTTTTCTTTTATCCTCCTCAGAATTTGCTCCAAGAGAGCTTTATCCCCGAGGCCTGTACAGCATGCCCTGTGCATAGTGGGAAAGTATTATACTTTTGTGAAGCATTCCATCCCATGGACTGATGGGATCTGCTCAGGAAGGAAGTCTCCTAGGTTCAGAAATTGTTAAATTATTTGCTACATGCTGCTGCTGCAATTGCCCCCAAACAAACAAACCTAAGATGATTTAGGCTGCTTTGTCATAACGTAGTTTCTGCTCCAGGACCCAGGATGTTGCTAGCTCATGGTTAATGGTAATGGCCACCTGATTAGAAATCAAGAGAAAATTAAAGGCCCCCTTGAAAACATTAGAAACAGATGTTCTGAAGACTCAGACATCTCTCCATTAATTTCAGAATTTAAATGCCCATTAATTTCTCCTTTTATTGCACAGTTCCACATTGCAACACATTCAATGTCAGCAAGAACTATCCTTCAGAGACACTTGATAGATAAAATCTGAAGGTCACTTAAAACATGAGAACTTGAAAAAACAAGAGGGGTGAGGGAGGATGGGCCTTGAAGAGGCAAGTTGAAGTTGGGAGCAGTCAAGCTATACTGAACAACTACTAAACCTAGAAAAAGTTAGATGTGGGGTTTGGCAGTGATGACTTCACATGTGATTTGTAAAGAAAAAGGTTGGGGGAAGAAAATAAAATGGGATTTAACTCTATGAAAATTACCCATCTCCTAGGCAAATAAACGCTGGAAACTGGTGAACATCTAGTTTCAAGGAGAGGCAGATGGTAATGTTTTGGCATCGAGTGAAGAGATTATAGCATATCTATTCTGCGGTGTTTTCTCCTCTGCACATTCTTCTTTTCTCCACTCTGTTTCAGTCTACTTCCCTCTGTCCACTTCCCTTCCAAGCCTTCAACCTTTTCCTTCTCCCTCACTCTTTTTCCCAGATATTCATTCTATCACATTGTCTCTATCCTTTGTCTTCCTATCCTGTCTCCTATCTCCTATACCTACCACAATTCAGCACTCCCTTCCTCTACAGAAAAGGTAAGTAAAAACACCGATGCCTGCTCCAGTGACTTTATCTGATGAAAGGAATGGCTGAATTGCTTATGGGCTTGCATTGTCTCTGACTTCCTATGGATCTAATGCCAAATATAGAGGAAGACTGCTTTAAGAAGTGTCACTGGGAGATCTCTCTGAAGACAGCTAAATATAACCAGCTTAGTGGATGGTGGTTTTTAGAGACACAGCACCAGTTTGCTCACAATTTCACCAGTTCAGCTGGTCAATGAATATTTCAGAAAGCCAGAATCAATAGCAGAAGCAACTGCAATAAAGAGCCTGTAAGACATAGTAAATGTAATGATTCCCCAAACCAATGGCACAGAGGAAGTCATAGGAAGTGATCCACTGTACTACATGTACCACTGGCAGCTCTGCTGCGAATGATATTATGGTTGAATTACTGTGCAAAGATTTAACTTGCAAGTCATATTTCTAAGCAAATGGATTTCTATCTATATATGGTCAGAAAGTGATATGGACTGGATTGGTAGAAATGAAAGAAGGTAGGGCAAGAGATTCAAGTTGCCTCTGTTAGTTGAAAGATGAGTGGAATCTCCTCTCACATTCTGTTAATGTCACGAGCTTCACTTAATAAATGAAGAAGACATGCCTATTTATGGAAACCTTTAACTGTGCGTATACTGGATAGGTCAAATATGTTTTTGAAGATAACATGATCACAGCTGCTCTTTGGGGGTTTTGGTAATACAATTCGTATAAGCTTTTCTATTTAGCATCCCTATCTATAACTTTTTAGACTCTAGCTTATGGTGGAAACTGGTCAGTTTGATATCTACATGGCCAGAGGAAATAATAATTTAGAACATGTCCAACGGGTGCAATATTAATTATCTGTAACAAACATGTCAAGTCAATATGCTGCTTGTACACGTAAGATTAGCTTCAGTTAGTGCATTAAAAGGTCAGCAGGAAAAAAATAAATGAGAGATATGAAAAATAGCATCTCTGGGTACTCAAGGGATTGTCCCCAGACTATTCCAGTTCCTTTTCCTAAATTAGCTACACTTTCCTTCCTTACAGTTACTATCAATTATGATGCTGTCAGTATAAAGGCACGGGAATGTTATGCTAGCCAATGACTTTCCAATTAGTTCCACGTGTCTTCCTGACAGAATACAAATCATTTATACACACAGATATTATTTCTTGTGGTTAACTAAGAGCCAGTCCTTAGAAGAACAATAAGTGTTACGGAATTCTGCAATCATAACTGATATTACTAAATTATCAAATTCAGGCTAGACAAGAACCTGTGGACTCCCTTGGGACTAACAAAGCACCTTAATAATTCAAGGGAGATGTGCAAGGTAAGTTAACTTTGGGTAGGCGTATTGATTATTTGATGCTGGTAATGAATTGAGGCAATATTTACAGGTCTCCAAGGGATATGCTAACTGAGACGTTATAGTTATGCTACTACAATGTGATGCATTAGTGACTATTAAACTTCTGTTAATGGATGAAGACTAGACAAAGGAACCAGCTCCAGCCCAGGCAAAGAAAGCAGCTTAGGATAGACCATTTAAAAACTTTTTCCATATGGACAATGGGCCATTAATGAGTGGATGATCCTTACTATGGCAGTGATCTATTTTGAAGACTACAACACTCCTATTAATGTTATTCAGAGTTGTGTGTGAATCAAGGAAAGACTAAACTAGTTTGAGCTGCAAAGTGTAGTTACAATGAAGTCAACTAAACAACAAGATTTCAGCCTTATTTGTAAATAATTCAGGCGTTTTTAGGTTTACTTTAAACCTTAGCCATACAAGGCTTTAAAAATGTAGAAACCTACCTCAAAGAAAACAGATTTGCAGATAACATGTGTTAGTCTGTATTTTAACTGAATATCCTGTTACAGGTGTAGTTGTATTTTGTAAAGTCATAATTGAGCTGATTGGACACAATAAAATTATGTATATATATGAGCAATATATATATTAAAGATAATTAAAACTGTTTATATGCTGATTAGATACTTTAAATAGTGGACTAACAATTTAAAATAGTATAAATCATACAAGTTTTTAATTATGAACACGTGCTATCAGGGTGTCATTAAGACATGCTGAAGCCCTAAGCTATGTCAACTTTCAGAGGCCGCATATCTTAAAAAATAAAGAGAAAAAAGTGTATTTCATTATAACAGAAAGAGTAATGAAAAATAAATGATAAGCAGTTATATTTGCTTATATACATAGGCAAAGATGCAACAAAAACCAACTAAATAAAAACATACATCTTGCAAAAAGCCTTATTTGCATTATCAAATACCTTATGATTTCTTAATTAACCTAAATGAAACTGAAGACCTATTTTATAGAAACATAAGAGCAGTTACCAAGATCAGAACTTGGTTAATAGAAGTAGCAATGTAGCTTGTTAGGAAAAATTAATATCGGTATTCTAAACAAAACATATATCTTGCAAGTTGCAATAATCCTATATGTATTATTATATACCTTTAAATGAAAATAGCTTTTGATTTTTTTACTTAGCATATATTAAGTTGAAGACTTTAACATAAAAGAACACAAGAACATTACACAGATCAGCACTTACTACATCTACACTGGAGGCTCAGTTAAGTTGACTTAACCAACCTTGGTTAAGTTGACTTAGAGACTCCACAGCCCTGTGTCCACACTGGCAAGTGCTAGGTCAATGGAGGAGTGGCCAAGAACTCTGCAAGGGGGCCTGGAGGCCAATTAGGTCGACTTAAGGGTTATCCCCCATCTACACTGGCTTAAATCGACTTAATAAGGTCGACTTAAGCCTTAGGTCGACCTTAAAAGGTAGTGTTATTTAGTTGACTTAAGGAAGCACTTAAGTCGACTTAATGGATGATCCTTACTATGGCAGTGATCTATTTTGAAGACTACAGCACTCCTATTAATGTTATTCAGAGTTTTGTGTGAATCAAGGAAAGTCTAAACTAGTTTGAGCTGCAAAGTCTAGTTACAATGGGGTCAACTAAACAACAGATTTCAGCCTTATCGTTTGTAGGTTTACTTTAAACCTCAGCCATACAAGACTTTAAAAATGTAGAAACCTACCTGTGTGGACACAGCGGTCTGCAGGTCGACTTAGCCGTCCTTAAAGTCGACCTAAGGCTCCAGTGTGGCGGTACCCTAATTAGTAAATAGAAGCAGCAATGTAACTTACACTGACTCTTTTCTTCGCACATCACATAAAATTTAAAACATTTTCTTTTGTGATTTAATTTTTTTTTTTTTGCTTAGCCAATGATACTACAAAAGTTGTCTTTAAAATGGTCTTCAGATTAGATAAATAGGCCTCTTCCCCCTCCCCCTGCTATATTTTTGTGCTTCCCCTTCTCCCCCCTGAATATTTAAGCTAGCTATGGGCCTGTATGGAGGTATACAGAGGGGTAGAGGTGAGAAAGTGGCGAGGAGATTAGCAAGGATGATGCCTGGTGTGGAACAGGTCTTTAGAGTGTGTTGATAGGCTAGCTCCCATTATCTCGTCTGAGATGAGGTTGGGCAACTTGTGGATGACGCGAGATCAGGGTTCAGAACTTTGGGTGGTGGATTTTATATGAAAGGTTATTTAAGCCAAAGCAATTTCAGTTATGATAAATCCTCTGAGTTATGTCTGAGATTTTTAGAGGCCCCTCATAATATGAGGCCCTAAGCCATGGCTTACTTGGCTTGTGCCTAAATCTGGCACTGCAAGCTATTCAAAAACTGCAGTTTCCTTCCAGTCTTCCACTCTATGGATTCCGTCCCTCTCTCCCCCAGAATGTATAACCTATGTAAATAGGAGTTAAAGAAAAAGTATGTATAACCTATGTAAATAGGAGTTAGAGTTTCACCACACACAGAATCTAAAATCATTGAAAATAGGGGTTTATAATGTAAATACTGACACACTGCTACGTCCTGAACCTTTGTCATTAAAAACTGTAAGAAAAAACAGAACAGCCTGCTTACTTTAAGCATCAAACAATCTCAGCTATGATATTCAATCAATTTACTGATATGAATGGATTTCTGATTTTTTTTAAGGCTAAATGAATGAATGACATTAGAGTTGGCTCTGATGCTACTTTCCTCCCCACTGTAGCCTGCTTACTATAGATAAGTGTGACAAGTTTAATTTATGCTGCAACAGAAGAGATTAATGGAAAAATATTAAATCTAAATAAGGATTTTAATATAGCTTTATTTCTGAAGATGGTCAAAGACCTTCAGAAAAGGCCATGATAATTCAAATTTATAAAACCACTGAATCTTATCAAGTTATTAATGAAATGATAGGCCTTTTTCCTTCTAAATTACTAAAATAGCCTATTTGTTGGATAGCTAACTTTAATATCATATTGATTAAAATTTTTTCCTAAGGGAACTTGCATTCTGTATTAGAAATCCAATCCAGTGAGGAACCCATTTAACACTTATTAGCTCAATTCAAAGATTAATTAAGCAATAATCTCTTCAAAATGGCTCCTCATCAATGGTTAATAACAGGTTTGTTAGTTAAACTTCCTAAAGCAAGATCCACAGTGGTGCATGTTCTAGCAAGCTGGTTAATTGTTTTAATGATTTTTGCAGCTTTTATTGCTGATTTAAATTGTACTTCACAATTTGTAACAGGAGTAATGTTCATAAATAATTATCCACAAGATGCTGTTATGGCAGCACAGATGGAAAAAGTCAGTCATTTAACTAGAGGGGGGCCTGGAATTCATTTAGAATGAAGGCCACAATTTATAGCAAGTAGTTCTTTATAATGCATTTTTTGAATGTATATAAGATTTGTTGGTTTAATTTTTTGATTTAAAATGTTTTTATTATTGTTATCTTACAACATTTCTTCATTTCCTTTTAATCTACACTCCAGAAAGCATAAATGTCTTCACTAACAAGCAAACAAAAGCCACAATCACAGCAGAAATGAAGATTGGGGGAGGTGAGAAACATCTAAGACCTATAAATATGCCCAGCTACCAAATATGAAAATATCCAATATGAAAATATCAAATATTAAATTAAAATGTATTATTGTAAAGGCTAGCAGCATCGTTGTTAGATGCTGATGACTAGCATGCAACTAATTTCACAACTACCTGTCCCTCGGAAAAATATGCAGAGAAAAAAAACCCCACAGTTTCCTATTAAGGATTATGCTGTCTTCTCATGGGCTCTTGTAAAGATACAGACAGAAGCAGACAATTTCAAGAACACGGTGAAGGCTGTAGATAAAGGACTTCTCTTGTATCTGCAGAGCTTCCATTGTTATACTCTGTTTAAAACAAACAAATATACCTGTAGTGTAAACCAGGGTCTGAATGAGCTCTCCACTGCCATCTATTGATAAACTGGGGGAAAAGACCTTAAGGGCTAGCTGTATTTGCATAGACCTACCTACTGTATCTCAGTGATCAGACAGACAGACCTGCCTTGCCAAAGTGATCGATTTGGGCTGTTTGGGGTTAAAATCCACTTTAGTCTTGGATGCAGGAGCAATAAAATTTGATTATCCTTATTGCATGACTAAAAGGCAGCAAAACTGAACTTAATATGCTCTAATTGAGGGGATCACCCTACACTGAACTTCACTTGCTACACAGGGGGTAGTGATCCTAAGTTCAATTGAATTTTTGTGGGGGGCTTTCCAAAAGATATTTAGGGTCATGTGGCATCTAACTCCACTCACCCCTCGCAAAAGGAAGTCTTGTTTTTGGCTGCTGTGGATCAGCTCCCTGCACTACTACTCTCTAGTAGCATAAGCATTACCATCCATGCCCCGCTGTCCTTGTGTGATAGGCACACTCCGACCCTGAAGTCCTCTGAGCATTCCCTTGATCCATGAACGCTCAACAGAATTACCAGGCCCACTGTTCTCAAAAGAACACCACACTCCAGCTTGTCAAATTCAACTCAGGACCAGCACTTGCTTACCGTCATAACGTTAGATATATTTATAGTGAAAACAAGAATAAGTTTATCATCAAAGAACACAGATTCAAATGCCAGTAAGTAAGAATACTAGAAAGGAAAGTTCCAAAGGGGTAGCCGTGTTAGGCTATGTACACACTACCATTTTTAATGCGCAATAATCCTCTTCCGCATTAATTCTCCCGTGGCTGTTGTTGCGCGAGATCGCGTACACACCATGCTTGCTCGAACGGAACAAAGCCCCCCCCCCTTCTGATCGCAGTCCTCCAGTAAAGCAAAGGGGATTGTGGGTACCTATCCCAGAGTCCCCAGTATCATCTCCCATGGTGCATTCCGCTACCGACGCTACCCAGCAGTCCTACCAGTAAGTGATTTTTCTAAGTGACTTAGTTCCATCCAATGAAAGGCTAATATCCTCCTAACATCCAAAGTGTACAAAATGCCACCTCTGTGTACTCATGCAGTTTTCAGGGAAAAAAAACAAAACAAAACAGATCTTGAGAAAGACAATGAGGCATGGATGGAAGACTGATTGACAAGCGACATATGTCTAGATGGGGCTACGTTAGAACTATTGGGTATGTCTACACTTGCACCTTAAGTCGCTTTAATGATGCTTAAGTTGACATACAGAACACTGCGTCCACAGTGGGTGCTTCCTTAAGTCAACTTAAGCACTTCCTTAAGTCGACTTAATAACTCCGCTTCTGAAGGTCAATTTAACGCCCAAGTCGACCTTGTTAGGTCAACTTAGTTCCATCCAATGAAAGGCTAATATCCTCCTAACATCCAAAGTGTATAAAATGCCACCTCTGTGTACTCATGCAGTTTTCAGGGAAAAAAAACAAAACAAAACAGATCTTGAGAAAGACAATGAGGCATGGATGGAAGACTGATTGACAAGCGACATATGTCTAGATGGGGCTACGTTAGAACTATTGGGTATGTCTACACTTGCACCTTAAGTCGCCTTAATGATGCTTAAGTTGACATACAGAACACTGCGTCAACAGTGGGTGCTTCCTTAAGTCAACTTAAGCACTTCCTTAAGTTGACTTAATAACTCCGCTTCCGAAGGTCAATTTAACGCCCAAGTCGACCTTGTTAGGTCAATTTAAAGTCAGTGTGGACGGGGAATAGCCCTAAGTCAACCTAATTGGAGTTGGACTGGAAAGAAGGGGAGAGCCATGGCTGGGGAAGATTGGGCTGGGGTGAGCCGGGGCCACAGAAGATCGGGCTGGGGTGAAGGGGAGAGCTGTGATTAGGGAGAAGGGGAGCTGCGGTCGGGGGATCAGACTGAGGAGAAGGGACACAGTGGGGATTGGAGGCTGGGAAGAAGGAAGAGACGTGGTGGGGATCAGGGACTGGAGAGAAGAAAGACGGCGGGGATCGGGGGTTGGGGAGAAGAGACACAGTGGGGATCAGGGGCTGGGGAGAAGGAAGAGACATGGGGATCAGGTTGCACAAAGTGCGCAGGTGTGCGGTGGCCCCTGCACCGCCGCGCACCCACAGCTTAGAGGGAACATAGCTCCAGGCCCCCACAACACTCCTCCATCAACCTAGCACCTGCCAGTGTGTACACAGGCAGTTGACTGGAGTGTTTAGTGCAGATGCTCTAAGTCGACTTAAGAAGGTCGACTTTAAGTTGACCTAAATTCAACCTTGTTAAGGTGACTTAACAGAGCCTGTAGTGTAGACACAGCCATTAATATTATCCTAATTACCACTTTCAGAATTCAGGGTGTTGGTGGAAATGCATGTAGAAGGCCTCTCATCCACTGAATGAGAAAGGCATCTCCCAATGAGAGAGGGCCTAATGCCTCTCCCCTCCACTTCCCCATGCAAAAGTTTTTACATTTCCTGTTGTTAACAGTGGCATTAAAATCTATTTCTGGAAATTCCCAACCAGAAAGATTTGATTGAGAATCCAAGAATCCAGCTCTCAGCATAGTTGTGGGAGACATGTTTGCTGAGGTCATTGGCTATCCTGTTCTGTACCCCTGGAAGCTAAGCTGCTGAGATTTGGGAACAGTTGGCTATGCACCAGTTCTAGAACTTTATCACTTTAGCATAAAGGGCAGGGGTTCTGGCCCCTTCTTGTCAATTGGGATAAAATGTCTCTAAATGTGAACCCCCCCACAGTCCATCAGAGTTGCATCTTTTGTTATGGTGATGGAAGGAGGAGGTTGAACAAATTAAATCCCTGTGAAGACATTATATGGGTTTTACCACCAACTGAGAAAATCTCATACCTCACAAGGGACCAACACCAGCCTGTTCAGGCTATGTTTGTTTGGAATATATAAACAGCGCTGAGTCAGCCCTGGAAACATCAAAGGCAGAACCTGGCATGTTGTGTCACAAAGGTGCAAACTGCCATATGTATAAGTAGTTGAAGACAAATTCTTATTGATGTCTGTTGGCCTATTTGAATCTTTGAGATAAGATTTGTTAACCTCAAAAATCTGTCAGAAGGAAGTTAAGCCCTGGCTGATATTACATCTAAGGAGGCCCCTATGAACTCTAATCTTTGTACCAGCCTCAAAGTGGATTTCTCGATGTTGAGCTCCTCTTTATGGAGCAAAAATCTCATTATAAAATGGGCCCTTGAGTAACCAGTCATTGAGGTATGGAAATACAATTATCCCCAGGTGTTGAAGGTAAGCTGCAACATCTGCTAATACATCCAAGAACCTTCTTGGGGGAAAAGAAAGGCCAAAAGGAAGTATTTAATATCAGATGTGATCCTGACCTATCAAAAACCTCAAGAATTGATTGTGAGACAGATGAATTGCAATATGAAAATAGGCATCCTGAAGGTTGAAGGCCAAAACCAAGCTCTGCAATTCAAGTGACGGAATTATAACTGTGAGTGTCACCATCCAGAGTTTTTCTCATTTCATAAAATTGTTTAGGAGACTTGGAGCGAGTCTCTATTCCCCATCCTTCTTTGTAACCAAGAAGTAGTTGGTGGAAAAGTTCCTTCTCTGTGCTGCACTGGTTCTACGGCTCCTATGTGCAGAAAGGAGTCAACTTCCTGCTTTAAAAGATGTTTATGAGAGGGATCCCTGAGGAGGGTTGAGGAACAGGGATAGATAGGTAAAATGGATGGAATACAACTCCAATTTTATAACACCCAGCACCTATTTGACTGATGTAATTTGCTCCCATCTGGATTGAATGTGAGAAAGACTGTCTCTAAAGAAAGGGAGGGAGGTAGAATGATGTAGATGCAGCTCCGTTTCATGGGGTTGGTCCAGGCCCTCAACCAGCCTGTCAAAACTGTCATTTGGATGAAAATGGGGGCTCAGTAGTAGACACAGAGGAGGTACATGGTCTCTTCCTCTTCCTGAGTGGTTCATAAGGTTTCTGAAATGCTGAGAATCTTTCTGGCAGGATCTTTGTGCTGTTTGGGGTCTGTTAAAGTTTTATTTTTTTGTAGAGGTGTAAATCTCAGTGATTCAGAAATTCTTAAGGATATACAAGAATTCATCAGTAGATTGAGTGAACAGTTTGAGACCATTGAAGAGAATGGTCTCAACTGTGTTTTGGATCTCCCTGGGGAATCCAGACAGCTGGAGCTATGAAGCCTTCAGCAGGACCACTCCCAGAAATATGGAGCGAGGGGCAGTATCAAATCACATCTAATGAGGCCTGTGGTGATATTCTGGCTAACAGTTGGGCCTTCTGGTTAACCTGAAACTGTTCGCATTGTTAAGCTGGCAGCTGTTCAATAAAGATGGTGAGTTGACATAATTTGAGTGGTTGTACTTCTACTTGCCATGGGAACTTGAAGAGTTGGGATGGAGTAGCTCTTTCTACTGAATAGATCAAGATGTTTTTGATCCCTCTCATACAACATGGTTTTCGTGTGGTGTTGTCAGCCATAACCATAAACTGCCTCTGCAACCAGGGAGTTTGGTGCTAAATGGGTAAACAAAACTTCAGGATGCTTAGCTGAGACTTAATATTTTCTTCTGGCCCATTTACACACATTGGTGGTATCATCACAGTGATCTGGCAGAGGATCTGTCAGGACACAACAAGACTTTATTGAAAGACAGACTAAACCCCGGTGAAGTGAGTCCCTTGAAGGATGCCCAGGAGCTAATGCTGCAGCTCTCTGACTTCTTCTAAGGGAATCTATAAGGAATCTGTGATGCATTTCATTAACTCCTAGAAGTGTTTGAAGTCATCAACCAGAAGAAGTGGGGAGGTATAAGCACCTCATCTGGGGAAGATGAAGAAATATTCATTTGCAGAGTAGGCTTTTTATCTGTCCTGGTTTCCTACTTCTCAAAAGACTCTTGTACCTGAGCTAGTTGAGAAAGGATGTGGATGCAACAGAAGAGGAAAAACAGGAGGAGATCTCCTTCTGTAGTTCCCATGAGAGAGACTAATGATATAGGACAATTGTTGCTGATATGCAGCCTGGAGATCCTTGTATGAACTCTGGGGAGGTCCAAGAGGCATCCAATGGTGCTTGAACCAAGCTGGGTAGATACGGGCTTGTCTTTGTGCTAACTCCCCCTTCTTCTCAAAAGTGACAGGAACTCCCTCAGCTGATGTATAGGGGAATCTTGGACTTAAATATGTGAATTAGAGGAGAATTTATCTTCATCAAGAGGGAGAGCTCTTCATTCTCCAAAGGTGCTGGAGAGTTGAGTGGTACCAAGGAAAGGTTCCACCTCAGGGCTCAGGGATCATGCTTATCTTGGTATTGATAATCATTTGGTACCCACCAACAAGGGAACTCCAGTTCCTTTGATTCAAATAAATCCATGAGTATTTGAACTCCTGAGGTTTGAAGAACAGAGGCCCATTCCCCTGTTGGTGGTCAGGGCATATGCAGTTCCAGCAAGTCTTTCTGGTAGAAGTAGCTAGGACCAATAAGGCTGTCTCAGGAAGACCATGTGAGAAGTGTGACGTCTTCCCAATACTGAAGCCATCTATGTGGTCAACCTGGCTAGAGACTATATTGAAGGAGACTGTAGGTACTGCTCTCACTGCTCTACCCTGGAATAAAAGATTTATGGCACATTTCTGGCTAGCCCTGGTCAACTGACACAGACTTTGGGACGAAAAAGCCTGAGTAGATGTTTGGGCTTTGGCATGTAAAATTGGGCACAGGAATTTTATGCCACACAGCCAAGCCTGAAGAGCTCTAGTCAGCTGAGTTGGACCACCCATGGATGTTTAATTGCTGTGTAGATGCACTCTTAGGAGTGGAATGGTTAAGTTCTCTTGCTGAAGTGTCCTCCTTCTATGGAACAGAAGGTCTCAATACCACAAAATATTTGTTCCCCATATTCTCAGTGGCACATGGAGCCCAGAACATAGGTTTGATACTGACAGTATCTGGAACCTCAGCAGTTACAAGAGTGGTGAGAGACATCTCTGCTGCATTTCACTTTGAGGAGATTCAGTTTTCTTCGAGGTAGATTCCTTCTTTTTATGGGCTTCTCCAAGAATTACCCCGAAGTAGATCTGGGTTAATGTGTTGACGTCTATGGAACACTTTGTTCACTGGAAGACTGGTGTTCAATGGAGTTCTCTTGACCTGGATCTGAGGCTGGATGGCGAGAAGGCTTCATCATAAACAAAAAATAGGAAGACCTACTTGTTCAAAGTCTCTGGGTAAGGATAAAGGAGGTAAAAAACAAGGATGATGTCACTGTAGGGGTTTACTACAAACCACCTAACCAGGAAAAAGTGGTGGATGAGGCTTTTTTAAACAACAAAATCATCCAAAGCACAGGAGTTGGTGATGATGGGGTCTTCAACTACCCAGACATCTGTAGGGAAAGGAATACAACAGGGTACAGATCATCCAACAAGTTCTAGGAATGTATTGGAGACAATTTTTTATTTCAGGTGGAGCAAGCCAGCAGGGGTGAAGCTGTTCTACATTTCATTTTGACAAATAGGGAGTAACTGACTGAGAATTTGAAAGAAGGCAGCAGCTTGGGTGAAAGTGGTCATGAAATAGTATAGTTCATGATTCTAAAGGATGATAGGAGGGAAAACAACACAATAAAGGTAATGGATTTCAAGAAGGCAGACTTTAGCAAACTCAGGGAGTTGGTAGGTGAAATCCCAAGGCAAGTAAGTCTAAGGGGGAAATGGTTCAAGAGAGTTGGCAGTTTTTCAAGGACATTATCAAGGGTACAAAAGCAAACTATCCACTGCGTAGGAAAGATAGGAAGTATCACAAGAGACCACCCTGGCTTAACCAGAGGATCTTCAGTGATCTGAAACTCAAAAAAGAGTTCAACAAAAAGTGAAAGTTAAGTCAAATGACAAAGGATGAAGATAAACAAATAACAGAAGTGTATAGAGACAAAATTAGAAAGGCACAAAACAGGAGTAAACTAGCTAGAGACAAAGGATAACATTCTACAAATACATTAGAAGCAAGAGGAAGACAAAGGACAAGACAGGCCCATTACTCTGTGAGGTGTAGGGAGAAAGAACAGAAAATGTGGAAATGGCACAAAATGCTAAATGACCTTTTTATTTCAGTTTTCACAAAAACAATTATTAGTGATTGGATGTCTAACATCTAACATGTCTAACAATGCCAGTGAAAAATGAGGTAGGATATAAGGCTAAAAGAGGGAAAGAACATGTTAAAGATTACTTAGACAAATTAGATGTCTTTAAGTCACCAGGGCCTGATTAAATACATCCTAGAAGAATATGCAAGCAGCTGACGGAGGAGATATCTGAACCATTAGTGATTATCTTTGAAAAGTCATGGAATATGGGAGAGATTCAAGAGGACTGGAAAAGGGCAAATATAGTGCCAATCTATAAAAAAAAAGAAATATAGTCAAACCAGGAAATTATAGACCAGTTATCTTAACTTCAGTACCCAGAAAGATAATGGACAAAATAATTAAGTAATCAATTTACAAACAAGATGATAAGATGTCAAGAACAAATCCTGTCAACTCAACCTGATAACTTTCTTTGGTATGGTAACAAGTTTTGTAGATGAGAGGAAGAGGTAGACATGGGTATATCTTGACTTTAGTAAGGCTTTTAATATTCTCATGTGACCATCTCATAAACAAACTAGAGAAACACAACATAGATGGAGCCACCATAAGGTGGGTATATAACTGGTAGGAAAACCACTACAAGAAAGAAGTTATCACTTCTTGACAGATGCATCTGACGAAGTGGGTAAGAGCCCACAAAATCTTATGCCCAAAGAAATTTGTTGGTCTTTAAGGTGCCACAGGACACTTGCTGTTTATTCTGGGATGTATTAACAATTAGCATGAGTGTTATAAGCAAGACACAAGAAGTAATTCTTCTGCTCTACTCTGGGATGTTGATTAGACCTCAGCTGGAATATTTTGTCCCGTTCTGGGCGCCACATTACAGGAACAATGTGGACAAATAGGAGAAAATCCCAAAAAGAGCAACAAAAATGATTAAAGTTCTAGAAAAAAATGACCTATGATGGAAGATCAAAAAAACTGGTTTGTTTAATCTGGAGAAGAGAAAATAGAGGGACATGATAACAATTTTCAAGTACATAAAAGGAGGAAGGAGAAAAATTGTTCTCTTTAAGCTCTGAGGATAGGACAAGAAGCAATGGATTTAAATAGCAGCAAGGGAGGTTTGGGTTGGACTTTAGAAAACTTCCTAACTGAGGGTAGTTAAGCACTCAGATAAATTGCCTAGAGGTTGTGAAATCTTCATCACTGGATATTTTTAAGAGCGGGTTAGAAAAACGTGTCAGGGATGGTCTAGATAATAGTTAGTCTTGCTTTAAGTGCTGGGGACTGGACTAGATGACCTCCCAAGGTCACTTCCAGTCCTGCAATTTTATAATAATTAACAGTCTCATTTTTATCTCCCAAACTTCCTTGCCCTGCCTTTAGAAGCCAAGCAAATGGAGCACATTTGCATGATATGCCAGTGCCCTAGCAGCGGATACAATGGAAATGCTATCACTAACTAGGATAGCTTCTCAGCAAGAGACAGTCCACTGGAGGGCTTGCCATACTGCAGAGCAGTTTCCAATTCATGTATCTGATGAAGTGGGATTTTACCCATGAAAGTGCCACTGGACTCCTTGTTTGTATTGCCACAGTGGTTCAACCATAAGCAAGCACCTGCCCCGTAATCCTTTGCCTCTGCTTCCCACTTTGCACTGTGTAAGTATCCCCTTAACTTGCCATGCCTCTTCCCCCCATGAGTGCTGCTACCCACTCAGGTGGTCAGCAAAGTCCATGAATTCAGAGGTGCTGTCAGCTGGGTTCACCTTCCAGCCCTGAAAAGGGCGTCAAGTAATGTCTCTGCTTACTGCTGTGACTGCTGCCTGCAATGCCTGTTCTGAGGTTCCACCACTTAGCCCAGGTCTTAGTGATTTCACTGGGCTGTGGGGAACCTCACTGTTGCTGTAGACTCTGTGCTCTTTCACTGTAATGTTGTCCTCTATACCTTAGCAAATCCAGGATGAAAAACATGCCGTAGATGAAAAATATTACATCACGCATGGAAGTAGTTGGCTGTGCATTCATAAAAGGAGAAAGGTTTCTTTTGAAAAAGAGGCTTCTGTATAACGTAAGGGTACCCAAACTCTGCATTAATGTAGAAGTGTTGCTCTTCTGACACCTTGTCCCTCCCAGATTTTGGTAGGTACTTCAGAGTCTTAAACCTTGGGTTGAGCGCTGTAGCTATCTCACATCGGTCTTTCTCTGTGTGGTGTCAAATCTGCAGTGAGTGTTCTTAAAACCGAACATGTGCTGGGGCATCCTGAGACCGCCATAAAACAAAATATGTGGCAGAATGTGAATTAAAAAAAAAAAAATCACAGAGCAGGATTCTTACCCAAGGAGTTCAGTCACAAATTTAATTAACATTTTTTTTTTTAATAGGCATCATGAGCATGGAAGCATGTCCTCTGGAATGGTTGCTGAAGCATGAAGGGGCATATGAATGTTTAGCATATCTGGAATGTAAATACTTTGCAACGCCAGCTCCAAAATGCCATGTGAACTTGTTTTCACTTTCAGATGACACTGTAAATAAGAAGCGGCCAGCATTATCTCCCATAAATGTAAACAAACTTGTTCGTCTTATTGACTGACTGAACAAGAAGTAGGATTGGCTGAGTGGACGTGGAGCCTCTTAAGTTTTACTTTTTAATTCAGTTATGTAAAAAAAATAATTCTATATTTGTAAATTGCACTTTCACAATAAAGAGATTGCACTACAGTACCTGTATGAGGTGAACTGAAAAATACTATTCCTTTTGTTTATCTTTTTTACAGTGCAAATATATGTAACTAAAAATAAAATAGTGAGCACCGTACACTTTGTATAGTGCTGTGATTGAAATCAGAATATTTTCAATGTAGAAAACGCCCAAAATATTTAAAGGGTAGACTGTTAGTTAAGTGAAATTCAAACCGTGATCAGTTTTTTTATTGTTTGACTGCTCTAATGATTACAGAAATTCAATCATTCAGATTAGCACAAATTGAGTTCAGATGTTTTCTGTGCATTCCATTTAATTTGCTGGTCACACCAGACTTATGTCCCCTTCAGAAATGTTTACCTCCTGTCAAAAATAAATACATTTCAGTGGTAATCAGGACCCAATAATAAGAATCAAAAGATGATGCTGGTGGTATTAACCTGGTACACTTCCTCTTCTTTTGACACTCAAATCAATACAGCACTGATTAGTTTCTTAATATTGTCAGAAATATGTGTGTTGCTGTAGAGGAAGTAAAAAAACAAAACCAGATACAATGTTCCCCATTGTTGTTAAAGGATAAAATATTGAAAATCAATTTCTGCAGTTTAAAAGCAAGCACAGATGGAAAACATCTTCCCTAGTATTAGATTTATCACTTTGGGTGTAGGTGAAGTTAATCATGTTATTCTCTACACAATTCACACTGCTTTGTACAAGTGAAAATTAGAATTGAAGCTCCCATATGTAATCGTGATAATTCCTCTTTATCCAGAAGTGCTTGGATGATGGAAGGCTAGACCCTTTGCCAAATGGAAAGGAAAAAAAATGGAGAGGGGCTACGATATTCTTTGTCCAGCTGCCTAATTCGTTAAGCAACCAGTTCATTTTATTACAGGCTTCAGCAATTTAATGTGAAATGGGCCCATTTTATGCTACCATGGTATATGAGCAATGTTAAATTGCTTATTTGCTTTTCCTAAAAAAAGTACTCAAGTGTAGTCCTAACCTGAGTGTTTCCTTATGAACAAACAGCAGCAATGCAGTATTTTCTTTGATGACATTTGCTATACACAGAGAGGCCACTGCTCCAATTGAAATACTCATGTACTCACATAAAAATACACAAGGGATGTAACTATTTTGCATTTCATTGGTTTGAGAATACTCTAAGACCAGTGGTAATAGCAGAATATTTTTAGCCTTCAGATCATTTAACAAGATCTCACTTCCACCTGGGTCACAGGAGGCAATAATTTGTCTTAAGATGTCCTCAGATAGCTTTCCAGGTTTCAGTTTGTTTAGTTATTAACACAGTGTTAACTAGAAGGCAGAATTAACTAGATTAAATAAGAATATATTTATGAACCATTCTCCTAAGGACTTACTTATCCAAGAATGTGCTAAGGAATAGAGCTGATGCTCAAATGTGGATGTCAAAAAAGGGGGATGGGTTAGATTACAACAATTAAAAAATTGAAAAGGATGAAAATTTATTTTTCTATAATTTCCAGTTTAATTTTGAGTTCAGATTCTGATAGTGAATGTTAGATTAAATTTACAAGGGAGGTACCACTTCCTCATAGCAAAGGACAGAACACATGCTGCTCAGTCTGGACACAATCATACGATGCATTCTTTGAAAAAAAAATTTCCTTTTATCAGTTGAATTTGCCACTTCTACATTTCATTGAATGTCTCTTTGTGTTTTGAGACAGGAAGAACAATAGCTCCCAGTCCACTTTCTCTTGTACCATTATTTCATATCTTTTTATCATGTACCCTCATTCATCTCTTCTCCAAGGTAAACAATTCCAATCATTTTAATCTTGCTTTATATGAGTTTTTCCATGTCTCTAATCATTTTTGTCACCCTTCTCTGAACCTTTTCTAGTTCTGTAATATTCTTTTTGAGATGGGAGGAATACTACGCAGAGTATTCTTGATGAGACTGCACCATTGATTTATATAATGACATTTTCCTATTATTCTCCATCCTATTTCCTATGCATTCTAATACCTTGTTTGTGTTTTTGATGGCAGCTGTACTCTGAGTAGAGGTGTTCATTGAACCATCTGCAGTTATGCTCAGCACCCTTTCTCAGAATTTTTCCTGGACAATTAATTTAGAATCCTGAGAGACATGCAAACAAGTCAGCATACCTTAATTTGCATTTGTCAACATTAAACTTCTTTGCCATCACGTTAGCCATTCTCTCTGCCATTCCTCACAATTGTCTCTGGTTTTAACTAATTTAAATCAATGTGTCACTTGCAAATGTTGCTACTTCACCACTTATCCCGACTCACAGCACCACATTTCCAGATCATTAATATATTAAACACAGGACCTAGAACAGAATCTTGAAGCACCCTAATTATTAACCTTTTTGCCATGATGAAAGCTAATCATTTATCCTCTCTGTTTCCTCTCTCCTAGCCAGCTTTTGATCCATGACAATACTTTGCCTCTCCATTTGCTTTGTTTTTTTCGTAGTCTTATGAGGAACCACATCACAGATCTTCTGAAAGTTTAAACAAACTATGTCAACAGTTTCTCCTGTACCTGTTACTTTGCATGTTCAAAAATTCTAATACATCAGGGAAAGATTTTCTTTTGAAGAAGCCATGGCTAGATCTTATCATATTTATTTTCCAGGTGTTTTGTTCTATTTTTAATGATTATTTAAACTAATTTGCCCAGTACAGATGTAAGGCTTACTAGTCTAAATTACCTAGATGATATTTTTTTAAACATAGGTTCAATATTGACACTTCTCTCATACATTAGCTGTTCCAAATGAGATTGTTTTTGCTAACAGCTCAGCCAATTCACGCTGGAACTCCACTAGATCTCTCATACGTATACTAGCTAGGTCTAGTGAGACCTTTGTTTTTTTTGGTTTTTTTACACATGATCAATTTGTTCTAGTACAGTGGTTTTCAAATCACTGGGTCTCAATCCCTGAGTTACTGGCTCCTGACGCTCTGTTGCTGCCTCCGAAAGACTGGAATGCATTGCTCAAAGATGTATTGTGGGGTCGTGGGCATAATTTTTTTCAACTGGGTCTTGCGTAAAAAAGTTTGCAAACCACTGATCTATTCCACATTCTGGCACTTCAATCTTTGATATTATCTTACCTTTATTGTGAGAAAACAGCAGGCCAGGGGCAGATACTTCTAACAACAGCCTCTGTGGTTAAGACTGATGGAAGAAATTATTTAAGCATTTCAGAACCTTAAGTACTCCTTTCGCTCCTTCAGTATCCAACAGACCCATTTTGTTTTGTGGGAGAGGAGAGGGAGGCTGCTTGCTCCTCATGCTCTTGAAGAGTTTCTCTTTTCATATTTTTAATTATTTGTTCTCTGAATTTGTTTTTACCCCTTCTAACATCGTGCCTGCTACAATGTGTCATCCTCTATTGGCTTCGCTATTGTCAAATTGTGAGGCTGGCTAGATTAGGGGGCCATTTATGATATTATTTAACATCAATATTTCAAAATTACAACAACTGATATCAGATAGCCCATGTCAGGTACCATTAGGAAGTGAGTTACTCACCCTTGTGCAGTCGCCAAGGTTCTTTGAGATGTGTGTCTCCGTGCTGATCCACTACCCGCCCTCCTCCCCTCTACTTCGGAGTATGAATGACTGGTGTTACTTTGAGTACTCCACGGTAGAGAAGGAACTGGACCGGAGGGGGTGTTGCACACTATAAAAGGCGCAAACACTGCCACGAGCTCCCTGCAGCGCACGCTCACCCACGGGTACTGATGATAAATCTCCAATCGAAGGTGCGGGGTGCGCCCACGCACCTGAAGTGGAGCACATGGAGACACTACTCGAAGAAGGTATAATTTGCTAAGTATGATGTTGTTTATGCGTATGCATCAAATTTGTATTAAACATTATGAATATGTTTGATGTACCTGCATTTCCATTTGTTCTGTGTTTCTGGGCAACACCCCAGACAGAATGGGGACAGCACTAGCTGCTTGATGGCCCATTAAGGGAACTTAAAGGTACAATAAGCCCAAGGAAAGAACCCAGTGGCTACACTTTATGAATCACCAGAACTTATTTCTTGTGACCCTGGACTCCATATTTTATTTCTGTAGATTTCCACAAGCAGGATGTCAAAGGCCAAAGGACATAAAAAGCAGCTGAACCAAATTGATTTAATCTTCAGTCATAAGTCTTCGGTCAGTCTTTAGTCTTCAGCCTTCACCTACCTCTGGATTAACCCATTTACAATCAACTGAAGCTTTGAAACAAAGGACTGAGACCCATCCAGGTACTAGATTTACACCAGAGGGTCTATGCAAGCCTGCAAATGCCACAATCCTACTGGAAACCTGATATACATGAACTTTCGAAACATTTGTATGCATCTGATTGCTTTAATCATTTAACATTTCTCTTATCATATATTTCTTTCCTTTTATAACAAACCTTTAGTTTTAGTTACTAAAGGATTGGCTGGCAGCATGGTAATTTGGTTAAGTTGCAAACTTATATTGCTCTGGTAACGTGGCTGACTCCTTGGGGTCAGGAGAACCTTTCTGGTAAAATGCATAGGGATTTTAAATAACTTTTCTCTTTACTAGACTTAGTGTCTTATTGGAAGCCAGAGACTGAAATGCAGTAAAGGAGACTATTTATATATACCTTTGGCTTCTTGATGAACCAGTGTAGGTGATCAGAAGCTGTGTTGATGGCTGGTCAGGAAGTCTGACTTCAGTGCCACCTACCAGTGCTGGGGAAATCTATACTCCTTTTGCAGCCTGCCCTGACCTTGGCATTTTCAAGTGGGTACTGTTGGCACAGAGGGGTCACACAAATTTCGAAGGATTTTTATTTCGTTTGACTAACCTCTTGAACTTTTTTCCTTTAGACTGATAGCGCTACAATATGCCTCCTTTGTTCCCTTGTTGTTCAGCAGTCCTTATACCTTCTTAGATTGTATTCTTAAGTCATCAGCTACAACCACCAAGTCAAACCTCTGCAATGCATCAAGTATCTACAGCCTATTCTACAAGACAATCCCTCACTCTCTCAAACCTTGGGAGACAGACCTCACCTTGCTTATAGACAGCCCCCGCCCCCGCCCCCCCCCCCCCCCCCAACCTTAAGCAGATACTCACCAGCAACTTCAGACCATACAACAGAAACTCTAAGGCAAGCACATATTCCTGCAATAAACCCCGCTGCCAACTCTGCCCACATATCTACACTAGTGACCCCATCATAGGACCTAATCAAACCAGCTACTCCATCAAAGGGCTCATTCATTTGCTCATCCACCAATGTGATATATGCCAACAATGCACCTCTGCTTTATATATCGGACTAACTGGACTGTCTCTACACAAAAGAATAAATGGACACAAATCTGACATCAGAAAAGGCAACATTCAAAAATCAAAAGGAGAACATTTCAATCTCCCTGATCACTC
This sequence comes from Pelusios castaneus, assembly GCA_007922175.1. Classification (NCBI taxonomy): domain Eukaryota; kingdom Metazoa; phylum Chordata; order Testudines; family Pelomedusidae; genus Pelusios; species Pelusios castaneus. Next base: position 389,266 of record ML686154.1, read on the forward strand.
TGTGAAAGACATATCTGTTACAGAACTTAAACAGATAAACTTTAAATCAAAGCTTAAAAGAGAAAGTACAGAATAAGAATTCATATGCAAATTTGACACGATTAACTTGGGTTTGAATAGAGACATGGATGTTTTCGCATTACAAAAAGTGATTTTCACTTTTCATCCTCCCCACCTTCTTATATGTTTGAATCACTGTTTGAATCAAAGCAACTTGATTGATTTGCTGAAATAGTCTGACTTGATCTTGTGAATTACATTTCACTGCATTTATTTATAGCTCCCATTCTATAAGTTTTCCATTTTCAAGCATCTGACAAAATGAGATTCCTCCAACAAAAGCTCATGTGATGAATAATTTTTTTAGTCTTTAGAAGTGCCACAGCTGATACATTGGGATGACAGCCTATCATGCTATCATGTATTGTCTTACTGTTGTGTTGTGCTCTCCTTTTCTTTATCATCTTTTACTGGATTCTAAGCTTCTTAGGGCAGGGACCATCTTTCTTAACTGCTTGTACAGCATCTCATCCTGACCCATGATTGGGCTCACCAAAGAGGATAAGTTCTTTACCATAAAGTAACAGAGCTTCTTGGAGAGGCCTCTCACATATTTTCTCAAAGGTATAAAGGGCAAAGCAGCTCCAACCGCCATAAATAGCCAAGTAAAAGACTGGATAAATAGGAAAGGAGGCCAGCTGTGGCACCTGTATGGACAAAGTCATCTCAGAACTCCAGCTACTTTCAGATATGTCATCTCTCCTTCGAGCATCTGCCCACATACATCCCGCTGCAGGACGTTACCTCTCAACCTGTCATGTAATAGGAGTGCTATCTAAAGAATGGTCCTTCCAATCCCAGAGATACCACACCCTTACAACACGCTATAGTTGTTGCCTGATCCCTAGTAGAGTGGTTGTTCAATACATAAGAGATACTAATACAGTCTGAAACCCACTTTGAGAGCTGAGTGGAATCAGTCTGTCCTTTGGTTTTACTAATAAATGCTATGAAAAGCCTGGGAGATTTCCAGAATGGCTTTGCTTCAGAAAGGTAAAAGAGCACATTTTTTTTCATGCTAGACCCAGAAAGGCCAAGCAACTTTGCAAATACATCACCCACATTTGACCTTTAAAAACATAATATATGAAAACACAATGGGTATGTCTACACTGGAGGCTCTGTTAAGTCGACCTAACAAGGTAAGTCGACCTAAAGTCCAATTTGTTAAGTCGACTTAGAGAGTCCACACTGAAAACTCCTGTCGACTGCCTACGTCCACATTGGCAGATGCTAGGTCAACGGAGGAGTGGTGCATTGTGGGTAGCTGGGAGGGGGCCTTGAGGCCAAAGAGGTCAACTTAAGGGCTTTCCCATCTACACTGGCTTAAGTCGACTTAATAAGGTTGATTTAAGCGTTAAGTTGACCGTAAGAGGTGGTGTTATTAAGTCAACTTAAGGAAGCGCTTAAGTCGACCTAAGGCTCCAGTGTAGATGTACCCAATGGTAGAGAGGGTCACTCCTTATAAGTAGATTAATCTTTTTAATTTATTTATCCTCAACCCCCGTGAGATAGGGAAGTGTTATTTTACAGATGGGGAACCGAGTAGCACAGAGAATAAGTGAGTTGCTCAAGGTACCACAACAAAGCAGGGAGTTGAACCTGTATCTAAAGTCAGTGCCCTATACACTAGACCATCTTGCATCTGAAGGATGCCTAAGACGTCTCAAAAGCATGAGATATGTGACTAAAAGGGCGCTCTAGGTTTTTTTCAGGAAACAGCTTAGGCAATGAAGAGAAAATCCAGGATTTTTGCTGTCATGAGATGAGGATGTAAAAGAGTAGAATGTCCCAGAAAGTGATGCGTAGCTCTGAAGGGCTCCAAAAGAAGTGGCGATCTAGATATCAGACTGAGAAACAGATATCAGTGTCACAGATGATGGCTGGGTAGAGTTTTTCATAGCAGTACCTTCATTTCTGGTGCTAGAAATTTCTTTAGGCTTCAAGTCCCCTCCAGGTCAACAGGAACTAGAACCAGCATGTCCCTCCTCTTGGGTGAGTGCCCTAGCCAACAGGCCACATAGTATTTCCCAGTCTGTGCTAACGAATATTTAAATAATTACACAAAGAGGAACAGCCAACAGGAAAGGCAGACAGCTGGATCCCGGAATAATCCAAGTGGTTAGACAATGCAGGTGTCCTAAATTCAAATTCCTGTTCTGAACCAGGTAGAGTGGGAACTTGAATCCAGGTTCACATTCCAGGTGAATGTGCTAACCACAGGGCTATAGGGTAAATGAGGATGTATGCTCTGGAGTCCAGTCCATGGAGATCTTACTGATCAGCTGCACATAATTTTTCAGAAGTAGTCAGAGGGTAAATATGTTGTTGAAAAAGAAGGTGGTAGCCTTGAAGTGACCTGTATTACAGTGTGATCTAGAGAATGAACGAAATGGGCTACCACTTACAAGGATTCTATAAACTCTCAAAAGAAAAAAAGAAAAGTGAAAAGGGACATAAAAGTAATCAAACAGAGCAAATTTAATCACAATGCTACCCCACTGATTGTTGTTCACACTCATTATATCCGGTCTACACTGCAGTATTTTCCAAAGAAGGATTGTTTGACTGGTGAGTTTTTTTAAAAAATAAACAATGCTTGAAAATCTCCTAGCATTCATTGGGCACATCACCAGTAGGGTGGTCTGCATATTAACAGAAATTCTAGGTTAGAATACAAATACTGTGCACTGGGTGCCTATGACTGATCACACCACACTGAGACACCAGTAAGTCACCACTGAAAGAAGTTATGGAGACTGCTAGAATTGTAACAATGAGCCCCCTCAACTATAGAAATGTCACTTTAGGACACGAATTTTCAAAACGAGTTTGTAATACCATAAAAAAAATTGTTTCTTAGACAACCAGTTTGGGGCCATGAAAGATAAGAGACTATTCTTGAAGTAATCCCTGATAACCTTAGAGATGGTGCAGGAAGTAGAGTTAGACTCAGTTTTACATCCTTGCCTGAGCAATGGTCAGACTTGAAATTCCCCATCCCTCAACTATTGTAAAATTAGCTAAAGGCATTATGAGAAGTTTATTACTTATATTCTGAATTGGCCTATTTTAGAAAGGACTCCTGGCAAATGAACCATTGGCAATTCTTATGTTCTCCAAAACCAGAGGACTTTCCACCTATAATACATTTGCATCACTTTTCGGGGTTCATTGCTACAGTGACTGTGCTTTCAACTGAGGGTTGCATGGGACTCTTTCCAAGGTCCTCACTGCTACCCCTAAAGCAATCAAGGTTTCCTACAGAACACCATATTGCACTTCTACATTCACGTGCAGAATGTTTCACAGCTCTCATCTCTTCCCAAACTGGAAGGAAGAGACCATACTAGATTACTGTGGCAGAATTCAGTGTTGCTTTCATGCCGTACCATTGAAGGAATGTGTATTTCAATGCTGCACTTGGCCCTGAATGCAAACCGCCTTTAGAGGACAATATGAAAAAAATATTCATCTACAAGTTCAACATGTATACAGACCCTGACTGTTTTACAGGAAAGCTGGATAAAGAAAGCTCATTGTAATTAAATATCAAACAGTGAATCTGTTTTGTATACTGCGGTCTTACATAAGACTGTTTTTTGGCAATGAAACCATTGTGGATTTTGGAAAAGGAGATTAAAATAGCCTTTAACACATTTGGAAGCTATGATTTAATATATTCAGCTCAAAGACTGCCTTATTGTAGGTATAAAGTAAGCTAGAGTATTTTTAAAGCCTAAAAAGAAAAGGTATGTTAATTCTTGCTCAGTTTAAACTACTGGTGTGTTTAATACACACATTAAATGACAAAGAGATTAACTGTGTATAAAGCACCTGGGACAGACACCAATAAAATTAGAATTAAAACCACACGAAAAATGTTAATGAGATAAAAAGAATGTAAGTTTTACACAGGCCCTGTTTTAGTTTAATAAGCATAAAACCACAATGGTAAAGCATATACAAAGATATACCCTACACAGGTATACCTAGAAACATATATACAACAAAGCTGCATATTTTCTTTTAAAAAATAACATGATTCCCCAAAAAGCACACTACTACCATTTTGCCTTGCACAACTGAGAGCTGGGTGCCTTGCATGCTCAGAAAACGTTATTTATGTTGCTTGTCTGCAGAGTTAGCTAAAAAAGCTAAATTTGAGTTCATTTTGATGGTCGCATTGCTTTTAAATAATACCAGCATCTATAATAATGATCTAATACATAGATCACTGGTCCCATGAAAAATTATTTCAGAATGGAAAAAAAAGATACACAGACAGTTTTCTTCTTCAGTTTTCAGTTTAATATCAGGTGATGCAATAAACTTCTAAAAATGGACATCCTGAAATTATTACACTTGATGCATAAAACCATAAAACAGGTATATGTTACAGTGTAAGATTCAATGTTATAAAAGCTGCAATGAACTGAAAACAGTATTTTTACTATTAATTATTCCCTCCAAGCACATAATAGAATTGTCTATAAGAAGAGTCTTTTCCTCCATGTCTTACAGTTGCTTTCCAACCAAATCAAAAAGTTCAAAAGATATAAATATCAACATTACTGGTGGGAGACAAACTAGATGGAGTTCCAAGGTGGACATTGCTTTAAGACACACACAGTTCCTGCTGAATATTTGATTGTGAAAGCTTACTATCTTCAGTCTTTTCCTGCCCAGAACCTTGACACACAGTCTTGCGTTTAAATAACCGTAGACTCAGCCGTAACAAGTCACTGTCTACCACTGGGGAATTTGTATAAGTTTGTTTTGTTGTGCCCTGTTTAAATTAAGGAAAGAAAAATTAGCAGCTTTTTGATAAATGGGCTGAGATGTTGGACTCAAATATTCTCAATAATTAAGTAATAACCATATGTCCATGGAAATTATGCCTTCTACCATTAATTCTTACACTAATTTTGCTTTCTCTATTACATGCGAAGTCAGGAAAACCTACTCAGTATGTGATAACTGACAAATAGCCTAAAAAATATTTTACAAGAATATTTAGTAACATTTCTAAACTAGAAAACTATACTTTTAAAAAACATTTGTACAAAACCCAATAGAATCCAAAGATAAAGGGATTATTCCAATAACTGTCCTTGAGACTACATTTCTTTAAATTATTTTAATTTATATACTCTACCTTTAAAAATCATATTCCTGGAATTTAATTCAAATCAAGCATATGAGAGAGCACTTACCCCTAGTCATACATCTCAAATTAATCTTTTAGGCTACCATAAAACAAAACACCTCATTGAACTCTTAATACCAATGGAAGTCTGTCCTCCATTAGATTTTGTTTAGAGTAAATTTCATTCAACATTCACTGCATATATACGGATAGACAAAAAATATTTCCATCAATAATCAAAAGGTACAGGTAGGAAAAGTATGAAAAAATCTGCTTGGGAACTCACTTTGAGCTAAGGGTATTTGTTTTGTATATTTTGACACGTGACGTTGACAACCTGTGTTTTAATGGTTATATAGTTTATACTATGTGATTGTCAACATCTCCTGTCAATTAGTGTCTGACTGACCACTCCCTTCACACACACAAAAAATCAAATTCTTCCCAGTTTAATTATTAGTGTGTGGCGGGAGTGAGAACAGACCAACAATACCATGTAAACTATATCAGATTATGTCACTATAGAAATATTTTAAAAGAAGGGACATTTCTTGTTCTTATACTTTGAATGCTCTATGTAAACCATGTACTTGCCTTTTCATTTTTCACTAGCTGCTTGCGAATTGCAGAATCCCTTCTGAAGCATAGGGCTTTACAGCAAGGACCAAGGTTACTAAGAAGACCTGCCCTCTCTTCTTTGCGCAGTAATGCAGCCATGTTCAATGCCCCAAGTTCGTGTTCAAAGAGGTTTTCTGCATCTACAAAGAGATGATCAGTACACATAAGAACGCTGCCAACTATGAAATATATTCTGTCCCACAGAAGAGTGAATTTATTGAAGTTAAAAATTCTCTCGTGTGATTTAGAGCGTCCCTTGTCATGCATTATTTCTAAAATTCTTGCCCAAAGTTGAACTCAGTATAAGACAGGAGACAGTTTGAACATAAAAAGGAGAGATGTGTCCAAACCCACCTCTGTTTAATATAAAAACAAAAGATAACATATTAAAAGAACAACAGTATGACTGAAAAATTAGGTTATGAAGTGCGATGTGATACCCTACAGAAGAAAGCATGGCCTTAGCTATAATTCAGTGACATCTAGATACCAAAACCAGTTTTCTTTGATGTTTGACAGAGACCCTGAGCATTTTACATGAAATCTCACATACGGCATTGTAAAAGCAAAAGACCTGGGATAAGTCTAACAGGTAAAGCAAAGACTAGGCAAAGATCTAGGCAGAATGCATGCAGGGATCTGGGGACACATTTGTTCATCCATTTACAGAGTGATCTTTTGACCAAGGTGAGCAGGAAATTTTTCAGACAAGGTGAAAATAAAAATTACTCAATCAAAGATGGGTCAAAAAAAACAGTGAAGTTGCCAAGACAACCCAGATGGCTAATCAGGAACCCAAGTAAATGACAGACCAAA